>CAHIKZ030004208.1:1490000-1517500 GCA_903632075.3 Acanthosepion pharaonis
GAAAATAGGAAAAATATTCACTGCAGAATGTGCAAATCCTTATTAAATTTATATCGCATAATCTTAGTCTGACCGTTACTCTTGTAGGCCTTTATGTAATTGCCTAGGAAACCCACTTTAAACCAACCTTTTGTTACAGCATTCATGAACAGTTCTTTAAATGTCAACAACTGTCCAACTTTCTCCGTTCTCGTTGTCTTTCTTTTCTATCTGTATATTCTTAGGAAAATCAGAGGAAATCTGACTCCTTTCATCGGCTGTTTTGCAGTATATATTTCTCCTCTTTTCATAATATCTATTAGGTTGGTGCAAAAAATAATGACGTAATAATGTCGTTTTGTGACGTATTTCTTACGTCATTATTTTAGCACCAAGCCAATATTATACCGGGAATTCAAACCCTTCGTCAACACAACCCTCTTTGTAGAAAAGAGCTGAGTTATTTTTGTTCTTGGAGTTCGTCTAAGCTTAGGGATACTCTACATTAACCCGACCCTGCTTCACATTATAGTACCGTAGATAGGGGTACTTCGACGTACTGTAAGGCTTAGCAAGCGTGTATCGCTAGATCAATTCCATCTGATTAGTGAGTTCGATCCTTATTAGATTCTCCACACATTTGGCCTTGTGCCACGTCTGAGCTACGCTTAGAAAGTCATTGGACACTTCCGTTTGGTGTAACGGGTTAGCAAGCCCTCTCGCTACATCTGTGTTGTGGTAGGATCCACCTAATTTGCATAGTGGAGTACCGACCATATAAATATGGTTGGTACCGGGAAGAGAGGGAGGAATCAAGAGATTCAACCAGAGACTCTGCCCGACTGCGACTAAGTCAACACATTCTCCAGGAACGGTCTTACCAAGAATATACAAAAGACTATATGTAAATATTGTGTACACTTTCCTGTTTCAATACATTTTGTCCTAAGTACCTTTTGGGTTGCATTATTATTCCATGCATTAGTCAAGTTTCAACAATCTGTTACGATTGAATAATGAGTTTGATCCTTACAGGGTGCTCCAGACTTTCGGCCTTGTACTACGTTTGAGCTACGCTTAGAAAATCATTAGACACTTCAATACGGTGTAATGTGGTTCAGCAAGCCATCTCCCTAGATCAGTTACGAGTGAATAATGAGTTCGATCCTTACTGGGGGTTCCACATGTTCGGCCTTGTGCCACGTCTGAGCTACGCTTAGAAGATCATTGGACACTTCCATGCGGTGTAATGGTTAGCAATCCATCTCGCTACATCAGTTACGACTGAATGATAAGTTCGATCCTCACTGGGTGCCCCACACTTTCAGCCTTGTGCCACGTCTGTTCTACGTGGTGTAATAGTGAGCATGCTTTCTCGCTAGATCAATTATGGCTGAATAGTGAGTTCGGTCCTCACTAGGAGCTTTACACTCTCGAACTTGTACTATATCTAAGACATGCTTATAAAATCACCATAGTTACAAAGATGAATATTAGGATGGGTCTTTTAATTGAAAGGAAAGATGGTTCATAAAAGGGGGTAGTCATTTCAAAGAAACATGACCCCGAAAAGAGGGTTGTGTTTTTAATATAAGAGATAAGGCATTTAAAAAGAAACATGATTTCATAAATGGAGTTCTCATCATCATTCGTTCGTAGTCGAAATCATCGAGCCAAGTCGAGCGATCCTTTCTTTAGTTATATAGTATGTGTTACATCATATTGTATTCAGGGTTACTTTCTCATAGATCGGTTGCCAGTCAAGGCTAAAGAACCCAGTCTATCGTGCTATTTACCTATAGCTAGAGGGAGAAGAAAAGGATTCATACGTTTCCCAAGGGTATTAGCACGTAAGGGAATGTAATGAACTCGACTGGAATTCGAACTCGGCTCACCGATTCTTCAATCCCAGCCGCTATTCATTACTCCACCGTGCCACTTCAGCCCAGAAGAATTGGATTCATATTTTTCCCAAGGGTATTAGCACGTCAGAGAATGAAATGAACTCGATTGGAATACTAACTCGGCTCTCCGATTCCTCAATCTGAGCCTCAACTCATTACTCTACGGTGCCTCTTCAGGCCAGAAGAATTGGATTCATACCTTTCCCAAGGGTATTAGCACCTAAGGGCATGTAATGAATTCGACTGGAATTCGAACTCGGCTCTGCGATTCCGCAATCCGAGCTGCTATCCATTACTGCCTCATATAATGGAGCTCTCAACCGATCGTAAATGTGCCTCTAAAAAAATTTGAAGCACCAAGGCGCCAACAAAAGAGAATTGAAATGAAAGGAAATATTATTCCAGAAAGATAAATGGTTACTACAAATAATTTTGAGACAGAAAAGCATGCCAACAATGGAGCTGCTAATTGTATCTATTGAAATAGTTTACAAGTCTTTCATTAAAGAAAGCCAACACTAAGTATAACAAAGGATGCCCTTCCCACTTCGCTATAAAGCTATTTGTAAAAATTGTGGCAGATACGAACAAATTTGGAAGGTTATGAAAGTAAGATAAACTTACGAGTATTCTATGGAAGACAATAAAGCGCCAAGATAGTAATTGCCAATCTATATTCCCGATAAGTATAAAATCTACCTAAAAAATAAATTAATTAACAGAATGCGGAATTAATATTGGTCAGAGAACTCTAACAAATCGGCTGAAGTTTCCTCATATTTATTCGATAGAGACCGGATAGAATTTGATAGAATTTTAGAATTGTTTTAATCATTTCGGTCCAAGTAAGGCGATAATGTCACTAAGACGCAAAAGGTTATTGGAAGTGGAAGAGAATTAAAAGACTTTAGTATGGAGAAAGGATAATAAAAGAACAGAGTTTAGGGAAGACAGAAGATAGCGATTGACGTTCCATGTAAATCTTTGTATAGTGTACTTGCCAGGAAAGCAAGACACAGGAATGGTGTTCCACGCGTGAGAATTGCGAGAATATAAACTATCAAAATAGAATTTACGGTTATAAGTAGCTATTTTAGCGGTATAACGATGAGACATAGTAACCATTCGAGTAAAGAGATGAGTTATAGTTGCTAGTCTAGCAAAGATATGAGACCTAATTGCCAATCTAGTAAAGAGATGTGACCTAGTTGCCAGTCTAATAATGAGATGTGACGTAGTGGTTAATCTAGTAAAGAGACGAGACCTAGTTGCCAATCTAGTAAAGAGATGAGACCTAGTTGCCAATCTAGTAAAGAGATGTGACCTAGTTGCCAATCTAGTAAAGTGATGAGACCTAGTGGTTAATCTAGTAAAGAGATGAAACCTAGTTGTCTATCTAGTAAAGAGATGTGACCTAGCAGCCATCTAGTAAAGAGACGGGACCTAGTTGCCAATCTAGTAAAGAGATAGGACCTAGATGCTAATCTAGTAAAGAAATGAAACCTATTTGTCAAACTAGTAAAGAGACAAGACCTAGTTGCCAATCTAGTAAAGAACATTGGACCTAAATGCCAATCTAATAAAGAGATGACACCTAGTTGCCAATCTGGTAAAGAGATGACACCTAGTTGCCAATCTAGTAAAGAGATGAGACCTAATTGCCAATCTAGTAAAGAGATGGGACCTAATTGCTAATTTAGTAAAGAGATGTGATCCTGTGGCCAATCTAGTGTTTCGCTTAAATTCATGCGACCAAGGTATCAAGAAAGAGAGCTCATTAGAAAAATTGTAATGAAAATATCTACAGAAAAGACAGAGGGAAGTCACGCCAACGCGGTGGGAAACTGACTGAAGTCGAGATGCCAGGTCAGAACCGATAATATAACAGTTCCCTCTTTAGATTTTCTGTAGAATATCTAGACATATAGCCAGTGCACCAGACCAGATATGACCACAGTATACAAAGCACAGACGAATAGTAGATTTATAAAGTTACAAGATGGATTCTCACGTGAAAGCTCAGAGGTTCCCAGCTAATTTTGGCCATGCCCCTCTTTGGTATTTCTAAAATTCTAGTGCCCCCCCATACACATACACACCTGATATATTTAATTCTTACTTATTCAAAATCTTACTGCAATTCATGTGAGAAAGTTTAAAATGTCATTAATTAGTCTCTGAACAAATCCCCAAAGACTATGGGCTCCATGAATGAGAAAAATTTTAAAAAAATAAAAAAACAAATATATATATATAGCTTCAAAACATATAATGGAGAACAGAAAGGCAGAATTATAAAATATTTGAATGAAAGCTTATTCTGTAATATACTTTGATCATTTTAATCATGAAATAATAAAACAAAATGAAATTTGAGCTCACCTTGGAATAGTAAGCCGAAAGGTTCACATCCTACGCATGTCCCACCAAAATAATACCAAGGCGGACCTGTGTGGCATGCGCTTTATGTTAGGAATCATTGGTCGAGCACGACATTTAGAACCAACCTTCTTAGCAGCAGACCGAGCAAATGATTCAATATAATCGTTCCGCTTCATATCAGTAGAAAATCAAGATGGCGCAATGAGTTACTTTTTTTGATGTTAGCATCAGGCATGTTGATGGAGGACGAAAATGGTTTTTCTATGATGATTAAAAGGTAGCAGCTTTGTTTTGGAAGGGTTATAATTTACAAGCCATTTCTTACCCTATTTAACAATCGATTGGAGCTGATTTTCCTGAATAGCTGCCAATTTTCTTTGTACACAGTGCGTGTTACACACGAGAGATTTTTTTCCAAAATTTCTCCGCCCAAATTTGGGTTTGGTTTGGTTTGATTTGTTTGTTTATTTACGGTATATCAACCTCAACGGGTTATTTAATACCGACAAGATTATTATTGCTGGTAATATTTTTTTTTTCAAAAACGTATTGCTGGTAATATTTTTTTTTCTTTTTACAAAGTCAGTGTGTTACGCACGAGGGATTTTTTTTTCCAGAATTTCTCCGCCCAAATTTAGGTTTGGTTTGGTTTGGTTTGATTTGGTTTACGTTATATCAACCTCAACGGGTTATTTAATGCCGACAAGATTATTATTGCTGGTAATATTTTTTTTCCAAAAACGTATTGATGGTAAATTGCTGGTAATATTTTTCTTCAAAAATGTATTGATGGTAATAAAACCTATTTTTACACTTTCATAGTGTATTAACTCCAGTTTGGGGGTTAACTATTTACCCATATTTGACAGGTGCTACCACCCCGGGTTTGTATGGAACTGGGAACACCAACAAGTAAGAGGTGGTTCCACGCTTCTCAAAACCTCCTAATCAGAGGCGTTGCTGTTGGACATTATCATGTTAACCAAGACGCCCAAATTTAGGATTGCGCATTCTACACGGATGCGTGTTATATACGAAAATTAGCGTAGTTACTGTCAGCGAAACATTACCATTTTACCAGCTACCCACTTCGATCAGTGTAACCACATTTATCAAATATATGTTAGTCTGGTACAGGGGCGTATAATTATAGCATATATAAAAATTGGACTCACTACACAAGCAGAGGTTAGATGTCTTGTATTTAAAAAAAGCACATATACACCTACATATACATCGACTTAACGCTGGCAGAATTATCAAAGACATTTTTCAAATAAACAACTAACTAATCTCGTAACAAAGTGTAAGATTTTGAAAAAGAAAGACGTCGAATTCCTCTCATCTTTTGTACGTGCTTTGGCGGTGGGAGCGGTTTTATTGGCAGGAAAGCAACCAATAGTCTGGACATATGCTCGATTGGATAGAGGAGAGGGTTGACGGCTAATTTTGACATTGATATTCGACTGAGAATAGCATGTCGTGTTAGTGGAAGAGAAATGAGTTTGTAGTGAGGATCACCATGCAAGCAGACTGTCAAAATTATCTGCGGGGAAGATAAAAAGGAAGTTTAAAAAAAAAAAAAAAAAACATGAATGAAAATAGTGTCCAAAGAAGAAAGAATGAAAAGAGGAGATGAAGAGGGAAAGAGAAAATACGGGTGAGAAGGGGGAGAAAAATAACCAGTTATAATGATGAAATTAATGAAAAAAAAAAAAAAACAACTCTCTTTTGATGAGGTGACAGTCAATCCCAGCTGTCAGGGAGAAGCAAGTCGAAGGAGATTGACAAAGGAAAGGACGGAAGATTCTCTTTTTCTTCTGTGATTATATTTTCCCTGTGCCTTTTCCATAAATACTTTCACGGTAATTGTTCTGATGAATTCTCCCCTGTGTTGTTATTTTTATTTCCCACCCCGACAGACATATTGTAAATATGTGAACAAGTTAGGCCTACATAGAGACCCTGTGGTATTATGGTGACTGTAGTTAAAATGGTAAGTAATAATGTGTTGTTTTTAGTGTAAATAATGCTGTAGTATTTTTTGAGTTTAAGATTAGACAGAATGAAGACCAAATCCCCCCCCGCTACACTTTTGCCTAGTGGTACATTTTTGTATTTTTTTTCCAAATAAATATTACTCTCCTCTGTGGTAGCTAGACTTTAGGAATTTAAGCGCAGTACTAGATTGATAAGAAGGGGAGTATACTGTTGGACATTGTTTATCGTGTTAACGAAGACGTCCAAATTTAGGGGTGCGCATTCTACGCGGTAAAATTACAACACATTACCATTTTAATTACATACCTGGGACCCTAACAGATGCTACCACCCTGCCCAGGGCGGACCTGGGAACACCAACAAATAAGAGGCAGTTCCACGCTCCTCAAAACCTGCTGGACGTAGTTTATCGTCATACCCAGGACGACTGAAAAAGATGAATCCACGTTCTTAATAAGCGCTTTAATACTGAAGGGGATCCATTGTCAATACTTAGATGAAGTTCCTTTTAAATTTCACGCGAACAACCAGACAGTTTTTTTTAGTATTATTTACACGATTTACATGCAAACTATTTTCCTTCTATCTTCTTGAACCCCCGTTCATCTTTTGTCCTTTCCTGAATCGGCCTCGTACTCAGTCTTCTCTCACTTTTCAATCCCTGCAACCCGCTGCGTTTTCGTGGCATTTCTGCTTTGCTTGGGATAAAATGATCAAAGAAGCAAATAGATTCTTCTATTGCACTTCGTGCTTGTAGAAACGCTCTCCCGGCTTCTGATTAATTCCCAGTCAACTTTGATCTTCAGAAATTTAATATCAACCGTTTCTTAATTCCTGTTCTTTTATTGTTCTCTCTCCTTAATAGTTTTTCTTTCTTTCTCTCATATCCTCTCACACCCAGCAAACCCTTGCGTCTTAGTGGCTTTATTGCCATGCTTGAGGTGAAATGATTAAAAAGCAAAATGTCCCGTTCAAAATGTCTGTGCTTTTTTATGCCGTCGAATTCGGTTTGTTTTGGATTATTTTGTTTTAGTCTGTTACTAGCAGTAGAGCCCGGCGTTGCCCGGGGATGTAACAGTAAGAGATAGATCAAGTATCGACCATCATAAAGACTGAAAAATAAAATTGACAAAGATTATTGTTTAAGGTTGACGGACACGCATGTCTTAATTAGTTTTTTTTTTTTTTGTTTTGTCTTTTTTACGAATTGGTCAAACCCAAACAAAAACAAAACATTATTTTTCAATCGTTATGAGTCTATCGATTGAATAGAATTTTATCATAAACAATTGTCTTGTAAATGGAATTTTTAAAGCATTCTGAATGTAAAAATAAAGAAAAAAAGTGTGCAAGACAATAAGAAACACTACCTGCCAAAAAAGTGAAGTTTTGTTGAAATCAGTTGAAAAATGTAAGAAATCCGATCCCATATATAAACGAACACACACACACACACACACACACACACAAACAACCTGGGTTTTATAAGTATAACTCGATATGAGTTGTCCCCATTTCATTCTGGTGACAGAATAGTGTTTTATCGTGTTTTCAAATTGATTTCGTTCAAAAACAATTGTGTTTTTCCAATTTTTGCCGCTGTCAGAACCACCGCAAGGTAATTTTACGCAGTCCTGTGAAGTTTTGTTGAAATCGGTTGAAAAATGTAGGAATTCCGATCCAATATATAAACGTACACACACACACACACACACACACACACACACACACACACACACACACACACAATCTGCGTTTTAAATTAAGTAAGATTTAATGCCGACAATATTCTAGAATAGGTTCGTATGTATTCTTTAAAGAAATCACTTTCTTGGAGATCAGGTTTAATTGACGTATTTTATAAAGATGGTTTGTAGAGAGTCTTTTTCATCAATGTATTCTTTTCAGGTATACAGTTTGTAGAGAAATTGGCTTTATAGACATTCTTATTTGGTTTATATTTTTTGGTATAGGCCCACTGTTTTAAAAATTATATTTTTTCCATCTATTTTTGCTATTTCGAAGCACTCATAGGCATCAACAACAGATAAAATGTATTGTTGGCCATTTTGCTCTCAAATTTAATGTAGGTAATTTTGCTTTCAAAATTTATTGTTAATTCTACTATAAATATGTATCCTTGGTCATTTTATATAATAATGTATTGTTGGTATTTTTACTATAATTTTTTCATAGTGTTTGGGGGATCACTATTTGTCTATAGCTTTGACCCTAACACTATGTCATCTGTATAACTTACGTTGTTTAGATTGTGTTCACCAATAATAAATCCTGGTAGGACTTATAGTTTTCCCACGCTCACCTTGCTGTAAAGGTTGAATAATCTGGTGAGAAAGTAGATGCTTGTCTTATCGCCCTTTCTACTTTTGTGTCTTTTCCGAGTCCATTTTATACCTTTATGCAGGTTAGGTTTATTTTGTTTTATGATATATTAACATCAATGTGTTATTTAATGCTGACAAGATTTGTATATCTAGACTATGAATTCTTTGCAGGAAATCACTTTGTAGAAGATCAGGTTTCATTGGCCATTTTTTATAAACAGGGTTTGTAGAGTCTTTTTTTCATTGATGTAATATTTTCAGGTATACAATTTGTAGAGAAATTGGCTTTATTGACAGTGTTTTAGATTTTTAGATTTTGGATTTATTTTGATTTGTGGCATATCAACACCTCAATGGGTTATTTAATGACGACAAGAATTTTAGGATATGAAGATGGCGTATATTCTCAACATCAAATAAAAAATATCTATGAGTCGAGAATAGATACATAGAAGAAAAATGAATAAATATGTATTATTTGTAAGAAAACAGTTTGTAGATTTCATTGACGTATTTTTATTAAGAGGGTTTGCAGAGAGTCTTTTTTCAAAGATGTATTCTTTTCAGGTATACAGTTTGTACAAAATTTGGTTTTATTGATATTCTTATTTGGTTTACATTTTTGCTATGCGCCTACTCTTTTAAGAAATTATGTCATACATATTTACTTTTTTGGAAAAGTTCATACATTTTCTTTATATTCTAGTATATTTGTCTTGATAGAGCAAAGTCTGAATACTTGGTTTATATATGTTTAACAGTATATGTCATTTCACGTGTTTGGCATACTGGTTGATCTTCCTTGTTTAGCAGTTACGAGTGGGTTATTCTCGTGTGGCCATTGCGCAAGCGGACTATTACTACTCCTTCCTTTCAAGATTTTCTGAAAGCCAACTTCCATTCGCCTAGTTTGGGTTGAATTGCGAAGAATTGTGTGGGTTATCCTCCCAGCACTTGCCATTCCTTTTGAATATAATTGGTAATTACCTCCTGTCTTCTTACAATTGATGCTTAGTCCGTTCTTCTTTCTTTCTTTTACTACATTCTTTTGAAGTTCCAGCAGTTCCTTTCTCTGTCTGCTATCAATACTATGTCATCAGCTTACGTTGATAAGATTGTGTTCATCAATAATAAATCCTGGTAGGACTTCTAGTTTTCCCAGGATCACCTTGCTGTAAAGCTTGAGTAACTCTGGTGAGAAAGTAGATTCTTTTGTGTATTTACTGAGTTCATTTTATACCCATATGCAGGTTTCGTTTTAATTTGTTTTACAATATACCAACATCAATGGGTTATTTAATGCTGACAACATTTTTAGAATAGAGTTGTATAACTAGACTATTTATTCTTTGTAAGAAATCACTTTGTAGGAAATTAGGTTTCATTGACCGATTTTTATAAAGAGGGTTTGTAGAGAGACTTTTTTCATCGATGTATTCTTTTCAGGTATACAGTTTGTAGAGAAAATGGCTTTATTGACAGTGTTTTATATTTTTAGATTTTGGATTTATTTTGATTTGCGGCATATCAACAGCTCAATGGGTTATTTAAGAATTTTAGGATATGAAAATGGCGTATATTCTCAACATCAAATAAAAATATCTGAGTCGAGAATAGATACATAGAACGAAAATGAATAAATATGTATTATTTGTAAGAAACCAGTTTGTAGATTAGATTTCATTGACGTATTTTTATAAAGAGTGTTTGTACAGACTTTTTTTCGTCGATGTATTCTTTTCAGGTATACAGTTTGTACAAAAGTTGGTTTTATTGACATTCCTATCAAGTTTGTATTTTTTGCTACAGGCCTACAGTTTTAAGAAATAATATCATGCTATCCTTTTTTTGCTTTTTCAAAGAACTCATACATGTTCTTTATATCGTAGTATTTTTGTCTTGAGTACCAAGATCTGGACACACAGTTAATCCATGTTTAATAGTGTATATCAGTTTGGGCTGAATTGCGAAGACTTTGTCAAATTTGGTACAACTTCCTAAGTAAAGAGTTAGAAAAAAAAGTAAGAAAAACACGGATAAACGAATGTGTGAAATTTCAATGCAATAAACAGTAAACAGATTTAATTCAACTAAATTTTAATTTCAAACTAATAATTAACAAATAAAATAAAACAATGAAAAATAAAGCAAGCATTATAATCGTTAGATTGAGAGGTATTTGGCAGTGCTAGGGGTACGTTGGGATATTGTTTCTGAAAATGAAAACATTAATTTCGTCGCGGACAAAAAAAAGAAAAAGGAAGTCAGTAATTCCCTGTAAACAGCGGATGTCACAAGATGTCTGTCTGAGTTTGCAACTGACGTGTCCACTTAAAATGATTCAATAATCGAATGAGCACAGCCGCTGACGACAGATATGCTGCAGAGCTGCCGTCTCCATTGTCTCATCAGCCCGCTGTTGTTAATATATGCGTCGGCGGATACGTCTGTTAATTTAGTTGCTGGGGGTTTTCTTCCTCTATTTCTTAACAATGATATCTTTATACCATGATACTCTTTGCCGCGCGTAGCTTGTCCATCGTCACGTGACTGCCGTCAGTAAATTGGTTCCGTACTTAACACCGGCGCCTTAAGCGCCACAAGTCGGACGTTAAATGCCCACCCATTTCGCTACCTTTCTATAGAGACCCCGCCTTTCAAAAATTCGATCCGCCATCTCCAGTGACAGACCATCGTTCCAGGTGTCATATTTGCGACAGCCAAAATTCCGACATTTCTGAAGTAGCCTTGAATATAGTGAAAATGTTTACTCCGATTTTCTCTTTTCGGTGGATGTGCAGAAAGCGCAGTAGATTGCTGCTCGTAATACGAAATTGTAAAGTCGAGTTTGTGAATTCAAGTCCGATTCGGTGCATTTTCTTATGCACATGAACCCTTGGGAAAAGTACGAACCTATCTCCAACCTCAGCTATGTATAAGGAAAAAAGTATTATTATTCACAAAAAAATATATATATATTAAAACCATAATCACTCTAAAAAAATAACAAAAAGAATTGTTCTTACAAGCCAAAATATATTTTAGCATTAAATAACCAACAAAGGTTGATCGGGTTTTAAAAAAAAAAAAAAAAAAAAACAATAAAATCGCTTCTCGATGTTTTAATTAACTTTGGTAAATTGTGTTTAGCTGTTGAAATTACCATCGCAAGAATTATTTGCTAAATTACAGGAACTGACTTGGCCTTTATTTTCTTCTGGTTTTCTTTTTGTAGTCCTGGGTATGACGATAAACTAAGTCCGGCTGCAAGGATTCTGATCCGGAGATTAAATGCTTTGGTTTGGTTTGTTTTACGGCATATCAACCTCATTGGGTTATATAATGCGGATAAAATTTTTATTGTTCGTAATATTTTTTTTTTCTTCAAAAATCTATTGCTGCTAATATTTTTGTTTGTCAAAAATATATTGCTGGTAATGTTTTTTTTTCAAAATGTATTGCTGGTAATAATTTTTTCAAAAATGTATTGCTGGTAATAATTTTTTCAAAAATATATTGCTGGTAATGTTTTTTTTTCAAAATGTATTGCTGGTAATAATTTTTTCAAAAATGTATTGCTGGTAATAATTTTTTCAAAAATGTATTGTTGGTAATATTTTTTTCAAAAATATATTGCTGGTAATATTTTTTTCAAAAATGTATTGCTGGTAATAATTTTTTCAAAAATGTATTGCTGGTAATATTTTTTTTTCAAAAATATTTTGCTGGTAATAGTTTTTTACAAATAGATATTTCTGACATTAAAACTTATTTTTACCCTTTAAATCGTTTTGACCCCAGTTTAGGGGTCAACTATTTGCTAATAGCTAGGACACTAACAGGTGCTACCACCCCGAGGCAGGATGGACCTGGGAACACCAGCAAATAAGAGGTGGTTCCACGCTTCTCAAAACCTCCTGTTCAGGATCCTTGATGTTAGACGTAGTTTATCGTCTTACCCAGGACGCGATTGAGGGCTTTGACAAGCGTGGAAGCACTTCTTAATTGCAATTAAGCGGTGGTTCCACAATCCACAATCCACAAAACTTCTAATCTCCCGATCAGAGGCCTTGCTGTCGGATGCAGATTATTATTATACACAGGATTACCAACAGTCAAGATCCAAGCGTCTGTCGTAATATTCAAAATTTAATAGGTAAAATAGTTTTTATTCCACACAACGCTCATTACCATCGGTTATATTCTTGGATCAGTCGTTTATTTCTACCTCGCCCAACTCCAAAGTAATATTTTCTCAAACGTCTTTATTACCAGTAATATGAATAAGTATCGTAATAAAGTAGCTTCGACGATCGTCGACATCAGCTGATCCATTATAGGAATGCTCCGACATAATCGTATCATTACACATCTTGAAAGTATAGAAGAATGAGTTGTAACAGCAAAGACTGGTAACAGGAAAAACTGTATTTAGCTTATGTTCATCTCTTGTGGTAATTTGCTTTTTATAAAATATTTTCTGTTTTATATAATACTAGTTTAAAAGCCGTACTCCGTGCGAAAATTTAAGCTAGCTACTGCGGAGGGCGAAATGGGCCTCAGATCCACAAATAGACGGACCTCTGATCCAGCTTAGAATACAGGAATGATAATTTGGGGAAAATAAATATTAATTCCTTAATTCAGTCTATGGAACTTCAAAACCTCGCATTAACTTTGATTCAGATTTAAGTGTAATTCCAACCAAAACGCCAATTTGTGCCGAAGTTCCAATTCAGACCGAAATTCCAATTCAGACCGAAATTCCAATTTAGACCGAAATTTTAATTCAGGCCGAAATTTTAATTCAGGCCGAAATTCTTATTCAAGCCGAAATTCCAATTCAGACCAAAATTCCAATTCAGACTGAAATTCCATTTCAGGCCGAAATTCCAATTTAGACCGAATTCCATTTCAGGCCGAAATTCCAATTTAGACCGAAATTTTAATTCAGGCCGAAATTCTTATTCAAGCCGAAATTCCAATTCAGGCCGAAATTCCAATTCAGACCGAAATTCCAAATCAGACCAAAAATTGAGTTCTTCAAATCACAATTTCTGTGGAACTTCAAAACGTTACGCAACCGCTCTCTTTAATTCTGATTCCTTGCAATTTTGACGAAATAAAATTGATAGGTGACATTTTCAACTAAATTTAAAACAACCAATTTTAAATTTAAAGTTTTTGTGTTACTTTAAACTCAATAGAAATTAAAAACTTTTTAAAATCATTATTTTTTTTTCATTTATCTCAAAATTTAAATTTTTAATTGTTCCATCCTGATCCGGACACAAATCCCAATGCTGGATGTTCGAGCACCAGATGAAGGGTAGATTTTAAATCCGCGGATAATCTTGATTCCCAAAATGTATAATATGTCTATGTAGAACAAGTGTAGCCCGGGTTAGAGAGGTTACAGACACTCGGTGGACAGACAGAATGTGCCGTTTATTTATTTAGAAACTAGCAGCATGGCCCGGCGTTGCCCGTGCTTAATTCAAAAATCGCACGACTCATACAGCAATCGCTATCCCTTGACTTAAAATATTTTTGCCCTTCCTTGCCTTTAAAGGAGTGCCTTTTCCGTGCTGATGTTGCTACATGCCTTACTTCTTGCCTATCTCAAACTGCGAATTTTTTCTAAGCTCTATACTAAACATTAAATCTGTTACGAAAAAAGAACTAAACAAAATGAACACAAAACGATCAGCTTTAAAAAAAAAAGGACTTGTAACTGGAAAAACCGAATAAAAAAAAGAATGTTAACAACAAATACTTTTTCACACCCAACCCAGTTCTGCGGAATCAGAATCAACATTGAGTTTAAGCAAGCGAATGAGCCAATTGAAGTAAAGTGCCATGCAGATTTAAATTTTGCCCACTTGTGACGAATGCAGCTATCGATTGTTTTTTGCATGCTAGTTAAGATTCGTGTCAGTCAGCTGCTGGCTCTCACGCTGGCCAATAGAATCTTCCTGCCTATTCGTGGCAGCCAGCTATTGGCTTTCACTCTGGCAAGTAGAAAATGGCCGCAAACTACATGAAAACTGCCGTAGAAGCATGAAAAAATCGATTATTTCCACTATCGATGGGAGTTGGAAAATGTAAAGTCTGTCTTAGCCTTCCCGCTAACTTGGAGAATGTGCATGTAAATTTTGGCGCAAATCCGTCGAAAATTCCGGCCGTGCATTCGTTGCACACACACACATCCTGCCTTTTATAGATAGCGATATAAAAATAGGATTAATGTGAGTAAAATTTTGTCACTTAGCTGATTGATGTTACCTTCAGCATCCTGACTCCAGATGGGGTAGCGATATTATAATTTTTACATATCAAGAACAGTTTTGGCGGAAGGAATGTATTATAAAATCTAGAAGTTTTCCTGTGACGCGCTTCGTCCCTTGTGTACGTTGATGCAACTACGCATGCGCACAAATGAGAGACACAGTGAATTTTGAATTTAGAAAAATCTTCGTTTTTTATGTGTTTTGGAAATATATTCTACCCAATTACATTTAGTTTCTTTTTCAGCGTCACTCTGCTTCAATCATACAACATTAATGAAAAATGCAGTAACTTGTTTTCTGGGTCTCAAAGATCATAAAACATACCGCGAAAAACATAACCATTCTCGCTTTTATAAAATTAACAAAAGTAATTTATTTAATTCAGGCACGGTGGAGTAATGGATAGCGGCTCGGAGTTCGAATTCCAGTCGAATCCATTACTTTCACATACGGGCTAATAACCTTGGGAAAGGCATGAATCCTATTCTTCTCTTCCCCCAAGCTATAGGCAAATTGAAGGACAGACCGGGTTCTATAGATGGCAACTGGTCTACCGCAGAAAGAAATGGCAACCCACTGCGGGAGAAAACATCTGCCACGTCAGTCATGTATCGAAAGATACACGATCGCCTAAGCGTTTATCACGCATGGCATATAACTGACTGAATTATGTATTATTGAGTAATCAGAGAGCCGAATTCGAATTCCAGTCGAATCCATTATATTCACTTACGTGCTAATACCCTTGGGAAAGGTATGAATTCTCTTCTCCCCTCCACTTATGGGTAAATAGTAGGACAGACCGGGTTCTATAGCCTTGGATGGCAACTGGTCTACCGCAGAAAGAAATGGCAACCCATTGCGGGAGAAAAATCTGCCTCGTCAGTCATGTATTGAAAGATACATGATCGCCTAAGCGTGTATCACGCATAGCTCATAACTGATTTAAATTCACTTACATGCAAATAAACTTTGGAAAGGTATGGATCTTCTTCTTTCCCCAGCTATGGGCAAAATATCGGGACAGACTGGGTTCTATAGCCTTGGATGGCGACTGGTCTACTGCTTAAAGAAATGGTAACGTATTGCGGGAAAAATCTGCCTCGTCAGTCATGTATTGAAAGATACATGATTGCCTAAACGTGTATCACACATGGAACATAACTGAAATTCACTTCCATGCTAATAACCTTAGGAAAAGTATGAATACTTTTCTTCTGCCCCCAGCTATAACAAAAATAGCAGGACAGGCCAGGTTCTATAGCCTTGGATGGCGACAGGTCTACTGCTTAAAGAAATAGCAACCCACTGCGGGAAGAAAATCTACCTCGTCAGTCATGTAACGAAAGATACATGATCGCCTGCATGGCACATAACTGACTTAAATTCACTTACATGCTAATAACCTTAGGAAAGGTGTGAATCTTTTTATTCTCTCCCCTCCCCCAGCTATAGGTAAATAGCAGGTCAGACCGGGTCCTATAGCCTTGGATACAACTAGTCTTCCGCAGAAAGAAATGGCAACCTACTGCGGGAAAAATCTGCCTCGTCACTTAAGCGTGTATCACGTATGGCACATAACTGACTAAAGGTGACCCGAATGTTTTGTACGCCAGGAATTCCTGGTAATACACAGACAGCAAAGGGCATCCTTGCAGAACCTATGAAATTCTGAGAGATGACGAAGAAAGAACATTCAAAACAATTAAACTTTGATACCTTTTGTAATGACAAATGTACGCAGGTGTAGGATTTAAGAAAGCTTTATTCAAGTGAGAATACAAGGTTCGTGTATAGTGTCCTTTTATAGTCCCAGTAAACAGAAATAGTTGTCTCAAAGAGGAGAGTAATAAAACAAGGGGAGACCACTCTTGATTATGGCTAACACCTACCTCTTCCATTTAAAGTTTTTACGTATTTATAAACTTTTTAAGAGCAGACGCCATGTTTGGAATTCAGAGACAAAAAATGGTTTCATCTAAAAACTTACGAAAAGTACAAAGAAATTATGAACACAGTTAGTTCAGGAAACACACAAACTTAAAACGTTAATAAGTTTAAATTGTTATTTGGTTATTGATATATTGATCTGGTGTTGGACACCTCGAGGCGGTGTAATGGTTAGCAAACTTGTCTCGTTAGTTGTGAGTTCGATCCTCACTGGGTACCTCCTACTTTCGGCCTTGTGCCACATATAAGCTACGCTTGGAAAATCGCTATTGACCTGGTGTTTTTTTTTTTTTATTTCGCCTGTCGAGTAAGTACTTTCGTTGAATAAAAGATATCTATTTTTCTTTTCTTTTTGTTGTTAGGAGGAATTTTCAGAGATAGTCTCCTCTAAACAAGTACTGATTCTATAGGGTACCCCCGAAAAAAAAACGGCGGTAAATTCAGAAAGACGTGAGATAACCATTGTGAACTGGTGACGACCCATGTGACTGAAAAAATTTAGGAATAATTTATGCACATTTCGTTAATCCCCGTGTCGGATGTTCTTTTTTGTAAAGTACGATAACTTGACGCTCAAAATCAGTGAAATGTTTAGCCATACGAAAAGGACAGAAAGAAAGACGAAAGTTGTCTGGAAATAACCTTTAAATGACGAGTCACAAGATCGAGTAGCAATTACTCAATCCGAACAAAATAATTAGAGTTAAGTAATTACGCGAGAGTCGAATGATTACTCAAGGTCATGGATATTCAATGAATTTATTCAAGGTTATTCAAGGTCAATTATTCCTAAAAGATAAAACAGTGATAATAAATTTGCCGTTTCTTTACTGGGCTCTCTCTCTCTCTCTCTCTCTCTCTCTCTCTATATATATATATATATATATATATATATATATATATATATATAACCGCTACCGAAATAATTATTAACACTATTTATATTCCAACTATTCTCCTCATCGTTGTTGTTGTGATCTTAATGTTTCGGCCGTTTTGCCCTCCGACCTTCCTAAGGTTTATATCAGTCTGCATAATTATGAATTTAACCCTTTATTTAATGTAAGCGGGTAGACTTATAGAGGAGAAAATGCGTGAAAAGCGAAGAAAAGAATTAATCTTCAAACACAGCTCTACAAATTTAAATGATTTTATTACTGAGTTTAAAAATGATCTTTGTTTTCTTTTAAGTTGAAAGAAACAAGTTATAAAGTCTGTCGCAAACAAAGTTCACACGGAAAATGTTTTGTTTTCTTTTTACAACGCAATTGTGTAGTATAGGGTGAAAGATACGTCTGAAGTCATGCGAAATCCACGATTTACATTATGTTATGTATGTTCATATTGAAATTTCATCATCAGGCGATAATATCTGTATTATAGTGTCTACAAATGCGCTTTGTACATGTCTCGTTTGGGTATTTTTTTTCATAATTTAAACACACAATCTGGTTTGTGAAAATGCTTTAAAAACGAGAAATAATTTGCAGGAAGGTACTTAGTACTCAATAAGTCAATTTGAGTTTGCAAAAATTTGAATATTCACTATTATTTACATTCTCAAGTCGAAGATATACTGCAAGACGAACGGTTATTAATTTACGTTACGCTCTTTGTAAGAAAAATCGGATCCCAGGAAGTTAAAAGTTAGTTTTATTGTTTAATAAATGCATTCTCAAAATTTTCATTTTGATTTTTAGGCGGGAAAAGACTGCTATTCATTTTTTGACAGTGAGCCTTTAATTTTTCTTGCAAACGGCAAGAATGGTTGTCTTCTTTTTCAAGGCTTGAATGGCGTTTCTGATTGGTTGATAAATGCTAATATGGGAATTTGAATTTGATGTGCGTGTGAGCCTATTTTTTGTATAAAATTGAAGTGATGTCTCTGTGGTTCTACTTTTACAGAGAATTGAGATTTTATTTATACTACTTAAATCTATTGATTTTTCTACAATGTTTAATGGGGATCTAAAGACTGTTTTCATTCCGCTGCCCATGTCTCGCGATATCTCGTCTAGTTCTTATTTTTAGTCGTAATCCGTTATTTCTCGCCCGTTCCCACTGAGTCCAAGTACACCATGATTGAACCGACACAAAGAATTGAACTTTCAATCCCTATGTCAAAAAATTTACAAACCAACGCTTTAATACCCTCGGCCAATAGTCCAAATGTAAATAGTGTTAATAATTATAAGTCCTCATCAGAGAAATTTACACAGAAGATGTTCCTGCAGTAGGCTGCCGTTTCTTTCTGTGGGAGACTGGTTGACAACCAAGGCTATAGGACCCAGTCTGTCCTGATATTCAATCCTTTTATCAAGATTAGTCAGTTTAATTGTCATACGCGCAACATGCACGGACGATTATGTCTCATTCGATTCGTGATTGACTAGGCAAATTTTCCCTGCAGTAGGTTGCCGTTTCTTTCTGCCGTAGACCGGTTACCAACCCTGGCTATAGGACCCACTGATATTCAATTCTTTCATCCAGATCAGTCAGTTAATTACCATACACGATAGACGCTTGGGCGATTATGTCTTTTTCGATTAATGATTGACTAGGCAGAAGATTTTCCCGCCGGAGTTTGCGCTTATTTTCCTGCGGTAGCCTGGTTACCAACTAAGATTATAGGGCCCAGTCTGTCCTGATATTGAATCTGCAAGCAGGAGACAGAAGATAGGTTCATACATTTGCCAAGGGTATTTGCGCGTAAATGAATGCAACAAACCCGACTGGAATTTTTCATTCCGAACCAATATCCATGAAACAAGAATTATGCTCAGACAACAGAAAGTGAAAAAATAAAAATAATAAAAATAATAGATAACTTTTTGTTATAGTGGAACAACCTATCACACCCCGACAGTGATTGGTCAGTCTAAAGAGATGTGAATGAGGAGAAAATAAAGGACGTGACGCAGTATTGTAGTAGTAGTACTACTACTGATATCCGTGACGTTGTCTCCCGTTTTCATTATTATTATTATTATTATTATTATTATTATTATTAAGAACTCTTATTCATTGTAGTTTCCGTACAATAAAATCCATGTTATTTGTTTTACCTAATTCCTGTGTTTAGCGTAATCTTTCCACTCGGAATTACCTTGTTGCTTATATAGTATTATCCATGATATAAAAGAAAGAAAGAAAGAAAGAAAGAAAGAAAGAAAGAAAGAAAAAAGAAAGAAAGAAAGAAAGAAAGAAAGAAAGAAAGAAAGAAAGAAAGAAAGAGAGCAAGAAAGAAAGAAGAAAAAGAAAGAATAAAAAATGATATTATCTAGGAAGGAGATATAAGAAAAAGAAAGGAAGGATGAAATATATTATTCATCGAACAAATAAAAACAAACAATATAAGCGTGAATGAGTTAAAAAAAAGAATGTAGGAAAGAAAGAATATTAACCTGGAATGCTTTAAAAGAAGGCAAAGAAAGAAAGAAAGAAAGAAAGAAAGAAAGAAAGAAAGAAAGAAAAGAGCAAGAAAGAAAGACGGCTTGCAGGGTCAAGGACTGGAAGAGTAAATGATGAAGGATATTTCTAAAGTAGATTCTGATGCGAGCGTTCTGTCTAAATAAATAAATAAGGTTGTGGATAAAGGAAGATTAAATAACGGGAAAGGAAAACTGAAGGAGAAAGAAAGGAAAAAGAAATAATTATAGAAGAATATTAGCTGAGAAGGAGAAATAAGCGAAAGGAAGGAAGGGAGGAAGGAGAGAATGAATAAAATGAAAGAAGACAAAGAGAGAAATGATTTAACTAAAAAAAATAAAGAAATAAAAATATTAACCATGAATTTGTTAAAAGAAAGAAAGTTTTATAGTGGAACAACCTATCACACCTCGACAGTGATTGGTCAGTCTAAAGAGACGTGAATGAGGAGGAAAATAAAGAAGTATTGTAGTACGCAGTCGCAGTACGAACTTCCGTGACGTTATCTTCCGTTTTATTATTATTATTAAGAACTCTTACTCATTGTATTTTCAGTACAATAAAACCCATGTTATTTGTTTTACCTAATTCCTGTGTTTAGCATAATCTTTCCATTCGGGATTATCTAATTGCTTGTATCGTATTATGCACGATATAACACTTTTTAAATTCGTAACCTGGCGAGCCTAATCGTTAGCAAAATATGAACAAAAGCAAACCAGATTATAAATTTCAACATTTTTTTTTTTAAATGAAGAAATCGCATATCAAAAGTATATTTTGTTTTGGCTTCCGTAGGTTGATTATTTTGCAATGAACAGATATAGCAAACAGGTTTCCTTATTAATTTTTATAAAACTTCTTATATATATATATATATATATATATATATATATATATATATATATATATATATATTTTTTATCTCGTTCTTTAATAATACCAGGAAAAAACAATTTAGAAAAAAAAATTCTGGCTGAAATTTCTATTATACAAGTCCAACAAATAAATAACGATAATGGTTGCCTTTTTTTTTTTAATTTTGACATTGTTTCGACAAAAAAAAGACTTTTCAATCATGTGCGCTCAACCGACTTCATCAGGAGAAGCAACGGATTTTCTTCAAACAACCCGAGCCCACACAATTTGTATTCGTGCGCTTCTAAAACTCCTTTCTAATAATATAATCATTCCTAAATGAAGACATTTAAAAACGTTGTCTTTCTTTCGTGCGTTTGACCATTCACCGACGATATCATTCGCGGTTCCCCTATCATCAGGTCCTTCACATATTCTTCAAAACAAATTCCCTTACCCAACCTACACTCATCCGCAGTCCACTTAGGGACTCTCCATACATAGCATGAGAAGCTTTTGTCTTTCAAATCTGTTCTTTACCTGGTTCCATTGCAACTACTTGGCAACCTTCAGATAAGCAGAGCTATTGCGCAGAATTCTTGAAAGCCCTTAGTTTGGCATTCACCCCGTTCGCTGCATCATGATCTAAAGAGATATGGCTCTACTTAAAGACATTTCTCATCTGAAGTAGGGTCTTTTCTCGATTCCTTTTGTCTTTCATCGTCCGACTTCGAAGAATACTCATTTGAAAAATAAAAAAGGAAAAATAAAAAGAGAGAAAAAAAAAAAGGAAAAGTCACTTTGTAAAGGCAATCCTAAATGGAAAGGATACAAAGATAAAAATCTGGAGCAGATGAGAAAAGAAAAGACGGAAAGATGGAAAGATGAAAAGAAGAAATATAGAAAGATGCTAGAAAAAAATGGAAAGTTTGAAAGAAAGAAAGAAAGAAAGAAAGAAAGAAAATTGTAAGTTGAAAAGAATTAACGAAGATGTAAAGAAATAAAATGGTAAGTTGAAAGGAAAGATGGAAAGAAAGGAAAAAATGAATTAACAAAAAATGTGTGAAGAATAGAAAACAAGAAAATTGAAAAAAAAAAAATTTTCTGAAATGCAATAAAGAAAGAAAGAAAGAAAGAAAGAAAGAAAGAACTGACAAACAATAGTGGAAAGAATGAAAATGAAAAGAAATACATATGGGAAGGAGTATGTAAGTTAATTTAGAAAGAAAGAAAAAAGAAAGAAAGAGAGAAAGAAAAAAGAAAGAAAGAAAGAAAATCGTAAGTTAAAAGAATTAACGAAGATGTAAAAAAATAAAATGAAAAGTTGAAAAGAAAGATGGAAAGAAAGAAAAAAAAATGAATGAATGAAAAATGGAAAAAAGAATAGAAAAAAAGAAATATGAAATAATAGAAATTTACAAGAAAAAGAAAGAAAGAAAGAAAGAAAAAAGAAAGAAAGAAAGAGGTAACATTGTAAGTTGAAAAGAGTTAACGAAGGTGTAAAGAAATAAAAAGGAAATTTGAAAAGAAAAATGGAAAGAGGGAAATATGTGAAGAAGTATGTAAGTAAATTTAGAAGGAAATAAATAAATTTAAGAAAGAAAGAAAGAAGCAACGAACCAACGAAACCATCAACCAAACAAACAAACAATAAAAAAAATGAAAGTTTGAAAAAGGAACAAAAGAAAATTTCATGCTGGAAACAAGGGAAAGAGAAAAATGAAAATGGAAATTTTGAAAAAGAAAGAAAGAAGTGTAAAAGTAAATTTAGATTGAAAAAGAAAGAAAAAGAACAAAAGATGCAAAAATAAGCTGAAAAAATAAATAAAGATATAAAGAAGGAAAGATGGAAAATTGAAATGAAAGATGGAAAGTAGAAATGAAAAAAAAAGAAAAATGGAATAAAGAAAAAATGAAAAATGATACACAGGAAGAAAGATGAAAAAAGATGGAAAAATAGAAATTTTTATAAGAAAAAAAAAACAAAGAAAGAAAAAAAGGATTCTGGATGGAATGGAAAGAAAAGCAAAGAAAAATATAAGGAAGATTAATGAAAAGAAAGAAAGAAAAATATAAGGAAGATTAATGAAAAGAAAGAAAGAAAAATATAAGGAAGATTAATGAAAAGAAAAGAAAGAAAAATATAAGGAAGATTAATGAAAAAGAAAAAAAAAAATATAAGGAAGATTAATGAAAAGAAAGAAAGAAAAATATAAGGAAGATTAATGAAAAGAAAGAAAGAAAAATATAAGGAAGATTAATGAAAAGAAAGAAAGAAAAATATAAGGAAGATTAATGAAAAGAAAGAAAGAAAAATATAAGGAAGATTAATGAAAAGAAAGAAAGAAATATGGCCAGAAGCATGAAAGTAAATTTAGAACGAAAGAAAGAAAGATTTTCCTATTAGGAAACATTCAAAATGATACTCGAGTTATTGTTTTCTTCATTTCGACATTAGGTTCCGATCAAAGTGTAGTATCTGTTCTCCTCATCTCTAATAGTAATGGTAATATTAGCCGTTTCCTTATAAGGAAACAATTGGCATTCATTGACCGAGCAGCCAGTGCTACTAGAGTGGCGCTTTTCTTCACTCCCTCACCATTGGGCTAGGATCAAAGTGTAGTATCTGTTCTCCCCATCTCAAATGGTAATACTAATATTGGTCATCTATTTATGAGGAAACATTCAAAATTCACTGACTAAGCAGCCAGTGCTACTCGAATTACGCTTCCCTTCATTCGCTGGTCATCCGATTGGCATCAAAGTGGACCAACTACATTTTAACTTACTATTTTTGAGTAATTTCACGTCTACTTATCATCTCCCAGTTACGTCTCTGTCCTTGGACAGAGTTCGTTCAGGGGCGGCTCCGTCAAAGGACAGAGTCTCAACTGAGGAAAATTATACTGACAGGTGCCTGGCCCTGGGGAACAGCTGTCCGAGGCCGCGCCTTCTCATCGCATTAGACAGAAGAATCGGTTGCGTGGGCTCGGGGAATTTTTGTTCCTTGCCCGGGTGTACACGCTCGGGATCCCCACATTAAACTGAACTTGAGTCACAACCTGACCTCGTCGGGGTTTTGAGTAAATATCTACTGACGGAGCATAGCAAATAAATGAGGGATGCCTGACTCCCGTGATTTCAATCCTGTAGTAATACATCCCTCATTGCTCCAAAAGGCTTTGTTGAATATCGACGCTAGCGCGATGTTTGTTGTGAGGTCTGGGCAATTCGAAGATTTGACCCGTGTGTACGTATATTGTCTCACCCTTGTGCCATATTCCTTCACCATAGGAACATGAGTAAATACTAAGTGTTTTATCTGTGCTTCTCGTCTTTCGTAGTAATGGTAATATTAACTGTTTCCTTAACAGGAAACATTCAGCATTAATTGACCGAGCAGCCAGTGCTACGCGAGAAACGCTTTTCTTCAGTACCTGATCATCCGGTTGGGATCAAGGGGTAGTATCTGTTTTTCTCATCTGTAGTGATAAAGGTAATATTAGCTGTTTCTTTATTAGGAAACACAAGATATTCAATGCCCGAGCAGCCAGGAAACACGATATTCATTGACCAAGCAGCCAGGAAACACAAGATAGTGAATGACCGAGCAACCAGGAAACACAAGATATTCTATGATCGAGCAGCCAGGAAACAAGATATTCAATGCCCGAGCAGCCAGGAAACACGATATTCATTAACCAAGCAACCAGGAAACATGATATTCGTTGACCGAGTAACCAGGAAACACAAGATATTCTATGACCGAGCAGTCAGGAAACAAGATATTCATCGACCTAGCAGCCAGGAAACACAAGATATTGAATGACCAAGCAACCAGGAAACACAAGATATTCAATGCCCGAGCAGCCAGGAAACGCGATATTCATTGACCAAGCAGTCAGGAAACACAAGATATTCAATGACCGAGCAACCAGGAAACACAAGATATTCTATGACCGAGCAGCCATAAACAAGATATTCTATGACCGAGCAGCCAGGAAATATAAGATATTCAATGACCGAGCCGCCAGTGCTATTTTGTTTACGCCTTTCTTGCCCACTTGATCATCTAGAAAGCGTAATATCTGTTCCCTTCGTCCCTAATGATGATTTTCAAAACGTAGCTCAGATGTGTTACAAGGCCGAAAGTTAGGAAAACCCAGTGAGGATCGAACTCATTATTCAGTCGTAACTGACCTAGCGAGACAAGCTTACTAAACATTACATCACGTCGAAGTGAAAAAGTTATGGTAATTTTCTAAGCATAGCCCAGATTTGGCACAGGGTCGAAAGTTTGTGAGCACCCAGTGAGGATCGAACGCACTTTTCAGCCGTAACTCATCTAACGAGACAAGATTGCTAACCATTACACTACGTTTATGCGTCCCACAAATGATTTTCGTTTAGCATACCTTAGATTAGATTTGGCACAAGGCCGAAAAAGTGAGGCACGCAGTGAGGTTAGAACACACTATTCAGTTGCAATTGATTTAGCGAGACAAGATTGCTAACCATTACCCTACGTTGATGTATTCCACAAATGATTTTTGCTTAGCTTACCTTAGCTTAGATGTAGCACAAGGCCGAAAATGTGAGACACTCAATGAGGATCGAACTCAGTATCCAGTTGTAATTGATTTAGCGATACAACTTTGCTAACTGTTACGCCACATCGAAGTACCTCTCTCCTCGTTCCTAATGGTAATGTTAAACTCAACTGTTTCCTTATAAGGAAACATTTGGTATTCATTGAACGAGTAATCCATACTGTAATCGGTTGAAATTTATCAAATCTTTCTTCTAAAATATTTTTTTCAGAAAAAATATGTTTCCCAAATCCAGTAACTGTTATTGTGAATATCCAGTATTTATAGTAACCTCCTTCTTTATTTCATCTTCGAGTTGCATGTGCTAAACATTTCAATTGTTGCTTCCTGTTGTAGTAATATGAGTCAAGCTGGGGGTCATGTTAAATTTGAAACAACTCGGAACAGAACATTTACTTTCGACCGATGGCGATCAGTAATTGGAGTCATCTTCAAAAGAACAAGAGCAAGAGGCTCAGACTGAGAGAAAGTGACAGAAAGAAGATCAATTCCTTTATTAGACGAAGATGACAGGACAAGGAAAATTGTTGTCTATAAAACTGATCACCCCGCGCAAAGGCAATCAGAAGGAAAGAAGTGGGCCTCGCAGAAAGTCACGGAGAAGAGCTGAAGAGCACAGCTCGCTTGTTACTTACGGCTCGTATCTACTTCGCTCACTTATAGTAAAACTTAAGAATAAAATCTGGTTTACTGCTAGAAATTGTTTTGTTCTTCACCCGTGTGTGGCGATTCAGTGAAGGGGAATTTTTATGTCACAAGCGTTAACGAAAAGAAACTGCACCTTGTCAACGAAACTTTAGTCTGGTCTAAGCTGCAATGAATTTCGTCAATTAATGTAATTATCTGACAGAGTTCTTTGTTTGTGGCGTCAGTCCACAAGGTTCGAAGAAGGGTAGCCCTAGCGTAGACATAGACGCTTTACACGCACCAAGCCATTTTTTATCATCGATTTCAGAAAGCGGTTGTGGGAAGTAAAATAATCTACAGGAAGTAAAAACGGAGGGAATAGTTGCAGTGAGCAAAACAAGATCTAGATTTAAAATCCAAATGCTAAGCGCTAACTCATTGATTTTGTTAAAAATTAAAAAGACTCGAATTTACAAACTTTACTTAACACACACACAAAAGCGAATCCAAAACAAAACTCGTGAAATTTCACACCTTGATGCGAAATGTTTTTACGGTCAATAGAAAAACCAGGAAACATTTAAAAACAAAATTCAAATAATCTTCAATTCTCAGAAACAAATTCTTTTACGGACCTTTTCGCAAGCCGACGCGAAATTTGATCGTCGTCCAATGGAAAGGCCCGAATCATATGCGGGAGTGAATTCCTCAATGACTTTTTCAAGCCCCACACACAAAATATAAGACGGGAAAGTTCGCCTGTCACCAGAGAGGAGAGGAGCGTATTAACACGTCTCTTGAGAGTAATAGCCTCATTTTTTTGTATTATTTAAAGCTGGAGAAGGATTTTGACACTAATTACATAACTGTCATACGAATGCTCTTAAAACGTACTTAAGGATGTTCTCTTCATCTATGTGTCGTGTGCCTTCAGAACGTATATGGTCATGGCTCTCTACAATTTCCTGTCCTTCTAGCAGTTAATAATTTTTGTCATTTTGCTATCTCTCCTAAACCTTGTTCCGATATCTATCAAAGCAGTTCTAAACTCGGTATATTTGCTTTAATTTCAGGTGAAAATAAGGACAAAAATTGTCCAACATTTAGATATTATTTTATTAAGCT
>CAHIKZ030004208.1:1522500-1542500 GCA_903632075.3 Acanthosepion pharaonis
CACCCTATTTCTCTCTCCCTCCCTCTTTCTCTCCCACACTTTGTCCCTCTTTCTTCCTCTTTCTTCATCGTTCTCGCTCTTTCTGTCTCTTTCTCCTACTTTCTGACTCTTTCTTCCACTTTATCTCTCCCTCTCTCTTTCTCCCTCTTTCTTTCTCTTTATCATTCTATCACTCTCTCCCTATTTCCCTCCTCCTACTTTATTTCCTCTTTCTCTCTCTACCATTTTGTCCCTCTTTCTGTCTCTTTCTCCCACTTTCTGTCTCTTACTTCTCTCTTTCTCTCTTTCTCCTTATTTCTCCCCCTCTCTGTACTTCTGTTTCTTTCCCCATTTATACCCCTCTCTCTTTCTTCCTCCCACTTTCTCTCTCTTTCTATCTCTTACTTCTCTCTTTCTCTCCCCCTCCCTCTTTCTCTTATTGTTCTTATTTCTCCCTCTTTCTGTCTTCCTGTTTCTTTTCCCCATTTATACCCCTCTCCCTCTTTTTCTTTCTTTCTCCCACTTTCTGTCTATTTCTATCTCTTACTTCCCTCTTTCTCTCTCCCTCCCTCTTTCTCTCTTTGTCCTTATTTCTCTCTCCCTCTCTCTCTGTCTTCCTGTTTCTTTTCCCCATTTATCACTCTCTCCTTTTTCTTTCTTCCTCCCACTTTCTGTCTCTTTCTATCTCTTACTTCCCTCTTTTTCTCTCCCTCCCTCTTTCTCTCTTTGTCCTTATTTCTCCCCCTCTCTGTCTTCCTGTTTCTTTTCCGCATTTATACCCCTTCTACCTCTCTTTCTTTCTTCCTCCCACTTTCTCTCTCTTTCTCTCTCTCTCTCTTTCTTCCTCTTTCTTTCTCTTACTATTTCTTTCTCCCTATTTCTATCTTTTTTCCTTCTTTCTTTCCCTCTGTTAGCCTCCGAGTGAAGTTTAAATATTTAGAACCCAAAAAGTCAAAATGAAGTCGATAATTTATTCATAGCTACGTCGGGAAAGAGTAGAAAGGAATGGTTTCCGCTGCATCCTGAAAATGCATAGACGAAACTGGATATTCTTTTATATGATTTTGTTTTATTTATTTTTCAATACTCGTTTGAATTTTATTTCTTTATTTCTTTCTTTCTTCATTTTTTTGACTTTACAGATTTCTTAGTTTACCGTTCTTGTAAAATCATTCTCTTAAACATTTTCGCTTGGCATCGCTCACCCTCCAGCTCAGCATTCATCACAAACATCCCCACTTGCGAAACCAACCAAGCAGACTTTTGAAGATGAGAATACACAGAGCCATCTTGTCGATTCCAGTCTTCACGAGGCAAGACACAAACAGTCGGGTTGAGAGAAGGAAAGAACGAGAATCCATGGGATCTTAGGGTTCTCCAATTCTTCTTGTGCGACACTTGGACGTTCTGCGAAGCATGATGAGATTCCAAGAAAAGACACGCGCCACTCGAAAATGTCGCAGACGACTGAGAAATTCTGCTATAAGTATCAGAACCCCACCTTCGACTTTTCCTTGATTTTCTACCCTCCTCCCGACGCACCTTCCACTGCCCACCTTCCCGCTTTCAAGCGGGGCCACTTCTTCCTGTTACGTTGGTGATAGAGACAAGAGTTCTACTCATTTGCTTTTTGGTGTTTTTGTTCGATTTGATTGCAAACGACGAGAAGTCTGCCTTTTCATCCGTCAATGTCTAAATCACAAGTCCGAAAATCGTTTGTTTGGTGGAAAAAAAGAGGACGCAATCCGATTGGTTAGCAGGTGAACTGCCTGTAAGGGTTCGTAAGAAAAATGTTGCTATGGTGACAATGATCTTGACAAAACAAACTGGTGTGGTTAAGACGAAGGGACGGTTGCAGTGAGGAACCAGAAAGGATGCTGTAGATAGGAGAAGTGTGTATATTAAAGCTTTTACTCAGGTGTATATAATGAGTAAAAAGAATGGTCTTAAAGTTTAAAAAGAGGAAAAGGATCAGATAGATAGATAGATAGATAGATAGATAGATAGATAGATAGATTGAAATAGATAGATAGATAGATAGATAGATAGATAGATAGATAGATAGATAGATAGATAATATACACATTGAGATAAATAGATAACAAGAACGAAAGAAAGAAACGAAAAAAGAAAGAAAGAAATACACTATTAGACAAATAGCTACATAGCTAGCTAGCTAGATAGATATAAATGAAGAGAGATATAGAAGAGATTAATATATAAATATGAACATAAATTTATGGAGAGTTAGATAGGTAAGGAATCAAGATATATATTAATATATATATAGATAAATAAAATCACATTGAAATAGATAGATAGATAGATAGATAGATAGATAGATAGATAGATAGATAGAAACAGATCATAATATATAGACAGTGTGGTAATAAATTAAGCGCATCCCATCTCCAAGTAAGAAATAAGAAAGAAAAAAAGAAAGAAAGAAAGAAAGAAAGAAAGAAAGAAAAAAGAACGCAATGAAGAAAGAAAGAAACAAGCAAACAAAAGGAAAGGAAGAAATAAAGAAAGAAGTAAGAAATATAGAATGAAGAACGAAAAAACGAACAAAAGAAGAAGAAGAAGAAAGAAAGAAAGAAAGAAAGAAAGAAATATGGTGCTTAACACATACATGCGTGAATAAATAAGAAGATTGATAAATTTAACCGATAAACCACGTCCATTCTAGCAATAAAAGAAGGAGTTCCATATGAACAAATCTCTCATGCATTGTGGATGAATGGAGATAAATATAAAACAAGAAAATACAATAGCCGGGAAAAGACGAACATTTCTTTAAACGTCCGAAAATCTTAAGAGGAAAGAAGATTATATAACCCAAATCTTCTACGTACAAATTACTTTTGCATTTAAAATGCCGTAATGTATACTGCCTGAACTCTTCCGCCGGAAGTGGACCTACGACTGATTAACGAAGACAGCAATACTTACATAGATAGATAGATAGATAGATAGATAGATAGATAGATAGATAGATAGATATGAACAGACGAATATAGAGAGATAGAAAGATAGAGAGATGTAGAGTGAGACATAGATGAATTTGATTAGGCACACGCACATATACACACAGGAATAGATAGATAGAGCGGTCTGAAATAGATAGATAGATAGATAGATAGATAGATAGATAGATAGATAGATATAAAGAAAAACAATTTGAAAAAATCCAATATTTTAACAAGAGTTTATACGTTATAACTCATGAAATCTATTTCATTCCGATATTTTCTCTGATTTTCTACGCGTTTTTGAAACCTATCCGTTCGGTTTTGACTCATAGAAATCATTTATACGGAAGAATTAATGAAGATATGAAGAAGCTACAATCGTTTATGTAGGAACGGGAAGAATTTCTTTTGTTCCGAAGTAGCATTAAAATGCAAAAGAAATATGAAAGGAATATAAATACAAAATGAATAATAATTGACAATGTTTCATCTAAGAAGGCTAACCAGCAGGAGTCATTCAAATTTAGCCATAGAGCTATATTCTCTACTTCTACTTCTTATAGGATGGGAGTTGCAATAAAAAGCAAGAGAAATGAAGATGAAAGAAATACTAGTGAAAAATGAATAATAATTGACAATGCTTCATCTAAGAAGGCTAACCAGCAGGAGTCATTAAAATTTAGCCATATAGCTATATTCTCTACTTCTACTTCTTATGGATGGCAGTTGCAATAAAAAGCAAGAGAAATGAAGATGAAAGAAATACTAGTGAAAAATGAATAATAATTGACAATGCTTCATCTAAGAAGGCTAACCGGCAGGAGACATTCAAATTTAGCCATATAGCTATATTCTCTACTTCTACTTCTGATAGATGACAGTTGCAATAAAAAGCAAGAGAAATGAAGATGAAAGAAATACTAGTGAAAAATGAATAATAATTGACAATGTTTCATCTAAGAAGGCTAACCAGCAGGAGTCATTCAAATTTAGCCATATAGCTATATTCTCTACTTCTACTTCTTATGTATGAGAATTGCAATAAAAAGCAAGAGAAATGAAGATGAAAGAAATACTAGTGAAAAATGAATAATAATTGACAATGCTTCATCTAAGAAGGCTAACCAGCAGGAGTCATTAAAATTTAGCCATATAGCTATATTCTCTACTTCTACTTCTTATGGATGGCAGTTGCAATAAAAAGCAAGAGAAATGAAGATGAAAGAAATACTAGTGAAAAATGAATAATAATTGACAATGCTTCATCTAAGAAGGCTAACCAGCAGGAGTCATTCAAATTAGCCGTATAGCTATATTCTCTACTTCTACTTCTTATGGATGGGAATTGCAATAAAAAATACTAAAACAATTCCTCTGAAAAGTTTTCACCGAAATAGCTGGAGAGGCTAACTGCTTTTCGTAGGCAGGAAAGAATTTGTTGGGGTTGAAACTAATCCATCACCTACTTGGCCGTGTAACCTTTTTTTTTTTTTTTTTTAACTCTGTCACGGTCGGAAAGTGTGTATTCGGCATCTCCAGACCAGATATGACAGAAATGCTTCATTTTCTGTCTGATCTGACTCTGGTAATGAAAACATGCTGGACAGTGTCAGATAATTTCTATCATTTTTAGCGATGGATCATCAACATGAGTGTCACTTGATACGTGCAGTGAACTTGAGTCCCAAAAGACATTCAAGTAAGTGAACCTTAGTTAAAAGTAAACAGTTCATCAGAAATGAAGGAAATTATTAAATTTGGCGTGATAGGTAGTTCTGATAATTGATGGAACACTGGGTGTTATTCTTGATGTACACTACAGTTCAAATGTTTGAAGCCACTTCCAGAATTAGCAAGGGATGAATTTGACAGCAGAGTAAAAAAAAAAAAAAAGAAAAGAAATGAAAAAGCGTTCTTTCTGTCATTGAAAAAAGACTAGAATCAATTATCAAACTTATACTTTGAGAAACTTTTGCAACGAATGTCAAAGAATTGTGCTGCAGTAATCAAGGCTAAAGGAGGATATTTTGACGAGAGTAAGATTTAATCATAAGATGCTTTTTTTTTCTTTTCGTCAATAAAAATGCTAATAAAAAAAATCATGTCTCACTTTTATTTTTAACAATGCATAATAATTTTCTCTTATTTAAAGTACAAAACAACTACTTTGGGGGCTAATTTAAAAATTAATAAAAAAAGAAAAAATAAAAAAAAAAGAAAAAATGAAAAAAAGCTTTTAAAGTCATTGAAAAAAAAACTGGAATCAATTATTAAACTTATACTTTGAGAAATGCCAGAAAATGTGCTGCAATAATCAAGGCTAAGGTGTCGGATAGCACACAGGGGGGGGGGTCAGTGAGTGAATATGAGAGAAAAGAGTATAGGGAGGAGTGAGGAAAGGGCTAAAGATGAATGGGATTCAAGTAGATAGATGATGCGGACTGAGGTTACATTTAACTTTTTGAAGATTGTAGTTATCAGGAAAGAAAGTAAGCGGAAGGGAGTTGCACAGACGGGAAGTGCAAGAAAAGAAAAGGTTGGTGTAGAAATGGAAGTTACATTCAGCTCTTTCAGCAGCAAACGGGTGTGACGTCCACTACAGTTCAAAAGTTTGAAGAATTAGCAGAAGATGAACTTGAGAGAAGAATGAAAAAAATGAAAAGAGCACTTTGAAAAAAAGGAATGGAATCAATTATCAAACTTATACTTTGAGAAACTTTTGGAAAGAGTGCCAAAAAATTATTGCTGGAGTAATCAAAGATAAAGGAGGGCAAAATTTAATCATAAAATGATTTTTTTTATTTTATTTTTTGTGATAATCCCTTTTCTATCCCCCAACCGTTTCTTCATCCTTTGTTTTCCTCTATCACTTCCCGCCTTTGTTCTTGTTCCAACTCTGTAACGTTCTTGCGTGTTAGTAGCTTCCGTTGCCTTCCCAGATTCATGGGGTTGAATGCTTAAAAAAAAATATTAATAAGATCAGAGACGTTCTGACAATACTTTCAAGGTAACTTCTCCGATGAGCTGCTTTCGTTGGTTCCCAGATTCATGAATTTAAGCGCTCGTCTCCAGATGGCTGGCATCTCTTTCTCTCACCCTTTCATTGTTGTCGAAATTGCGTGCTAGTGGTTAAACTGCTCCGATGAGCTGCTTTCGTTGGTTCCCAGATTCATGAATTTAAGCGCTCAACTAGGCTGGCATCTCGCTCTCACCCTTTCACTGTCGAAATTGTTAAATGTAGCCGTCTCTTCTACTCCAATAGCTTCATGTCTCGCACTTCTCGCCTGTGGAACTCCCTTCCCTTTTTTCTGTTTCTCTGATAGCTACAATCACCAACTATTCAAATGTAATGTCAAGCCGTCTCTTCGTCCTTTCTTCAATAGCTTCAAATCTCGTAACCCCTTCTCGCCTTGCTTGGGGTGGAACTTAAAAAATATTAAAAAAGATCAGAGACCTTCCCTTTTTCTGTTTCTCTGATAGCTACAATCACCAACTATTCAAATGTAAAATGTCAATCGACGTCTCCAGATGCACTGATCTATCTCCCAACCGTATTCTGTCGTCGACGTCTCCAGATGCACTGATCTATCCCCTAACCGTCTCTTCGTCCTTTCTTCTATCACTCCTCTTTGTTGTTGCTCCAAATCTCTGTAACCCCTTGCGTGCTAGTGGCTTCCCGCCTTGCTTGGGGTGGAATGCTTAAAAAAAATATTAAAAAGATCAGAGACGTTCTGACAATCGTTGGTTCAGATTCATGAATTTAAGCGGTAACTGCTCTTTCACGATGAGCTGCTTTCACTCCTGGTTGAATGCTGATAGCCACAATCACCAACTAAAAGTAAAAATCTTGAATCAAACATCAAATGTCACCTTGCGTGCTAGTTTTTCTATAATAAAAAATATTTCAGAGACGTTCTCATTTAAAAGTATGCTTAGAAAAGAAAAAAATCAACTATAATACGTTTAAAGTCAAACGTTTGGAGTCAATTTAAAAAAAATGCAATGGTTAACCTTAAACTTTTAGACTGTAGTGTATTTGCTATATAAATAGAAGGATTAGATAGGCGAATATTTAGCAGCGTTTTACAGATCTGCTGTCACTTGGCACCGCTTGGATGACCCCCTTTATCTGGAGCAAAAATGCAAATGATATTCGTAAATCAATACACAATGATACTAATATAAATAGGTTGTCTGAAAGAACAAAGAGATCGCTCAGATCGCAAACTCATTACCCAACTCCAGTTAGCATCTGAAATGTTTGTGGGACTTTTAGAGATGGCCATCACTGATGCGAGCCCTGACCGTCATCGCGGATTCCAATCATGGATCCGTGTCACGAATCCAAATCACTACCAAACACTATTTCGGCGCATTGTTTCCATAATTAGGGCGACGCTCCGTCCAGCCCCACATTGGAACCGCAGCCAAATCTTGGCACAAATTAATCGCTCTTGACTTGTTCTACTTATATTGGCGTATATATCTATACCTGGCATAGGCACACGCACACACTCATATATATATATATATATATATATATATATATATATATATATATATATATGATTATCAACTTTATTGCAAGCGCACACACTCGCACAAAAATATGAACATATACACGTATAGATTGGTATGAATAAGGTGATAGAATTTCAGATTTGAAATTCGAAAGTTAATATTAGCATTCCTTGGTTCCAAATGGTATTAAATTGTGACCCAATAAGTTTAATATTTGTATCAAACATCTGACCCTGATAAGTTTTGTTTTTTGTTTTTTTTTAAAAAAAAGAAACGCTTTAATCAGTTAAACAGAAAAATAAGTTAGCTTTTTTTTTATTATTTATTGTACATAGAGTGTGGTGGAAACAAATATTCGTACACATTCAAATTTTTAATTTATTGTATTTCCAACAAAGGAATAAACATACTTTTTATATAATTAACTGTACACAGAGGCATAATAACTAAATATGCATAGAAAACAGAAAATATTTTAATAGAAATAAATTCCCATTTATCCATTTTAATGCGTAAAATAATTATTCGTACAATGCAAATTTCAGATTTTAAAACTATTAAATACTCTAGATTATTCACGTAGAATATTCTAGAATGTTCCAATAATGTTATCAGTATTTGTTAGCCTAAAAAGTACATACAGAACATTCTGTAATTGATATTAGTGCAAGAAGGTTTTCATCATGGCAAGAGGTAAGGAATTGTCAAATTCGCAAAAAGATCTGATTGATAAGCTATGGAAAGAAGGTAAAAGTTACAGTAAAATCTCAGACATCTTGAATATTCAATTTATTACCATTAGTTCATTCATTGCCAGCTATAAAAATTATTCAAAACTGTTGAAAAGAAAAGAACCATTGTTCCACGGAAGATTTCTTCAATATCTTCGAGGAAAGTAATGCTTCAAGTTAAACGAAATCCAATGGTTACTTGTTAAGAGTTGCAGGATGATTTGCTTTTATCAGGAATCTGTGTCACTAAACGGACATTAAACAATGAAATACATAGAAACAATCTAACGTCACGCTCCCCTCGGAAAACTCCACTGCTATTGAAAAGACACAGAGATTCCAGGTTAAAATTCGTCCGTGAACATAAGGATAGGGAAAAATCATATTGAGAAAGAATATTATGGAGAGACGAAACCAAAATTGACTTGTTTGGACGTAATTCTAGAAATCATGTATGAAGGAAAGATGGCGATGCCTTCAAACAAAAGAACACCGATCCAAAAGTGAAATTTAGTGGTGACAGCATCATGGTTTGGGGTCGTTTTCCTGCTAAAGGTACTAGCAACATATCAGTATATGGTAGAATGAATGCCATAACATATCAAAATGAGGTATCGTTGAGCTCATCATGGTGTAACATACATAACGAGTTTGAACGTAATCGGGGGAAAAATGTTGAATTTATCGATATTTAATCGGCCTTATTGATTTAAAAAAAAATAATATCGATTTCAACGCTAAGAATCTATCACTTACATTGTACAATGTATGTGCTACGTTTGGACAAAATCGGTAGGATGTATATTGAGTAAAAAGTTATCATACAGACAGACATCCTCTGTTTTATATAGAGAGACTAGCAGCATGGCCCGGCGTTGCTCGTGCTTGATTCAAAAATCGTACGACTCATATAGCAATCGCTATCACTTGACTTAAAATAGTTTTGCCCTTCCTTGCCTTTAAATGGGTGCCCTTTGCCGTGCTGATGTTGCTACATGCCTTACTTCTTGCCTATCTCACACTGCGAATTTTTTCTAAGCTCTATACTAAACATTAAATCTGTTACGAAAAAAGAACTAAACAAAATGAACACAAAACGATCAGCTTTAAAAAAGGACTCGTAACTGGAAAAACCGAATGAAAAAGAATGTTAACAACAAATACTTTTTTCACACCCAACCCAGTTCTGCGGAATCAAAATCAACGTTGAGTTTAAGCAATCGAATGAGCTAATTGGAGCAAAGTGCCATGCAGATTTAAATTTTTTTTACTTTTTTCCCACTTTTTTGACGTAGAAGAATGAAAATCGATTATTTCCACTCTGGCCAGTGGATGGGAGTTGGTAAATGAAAAGATTATTTCCTTATGGCCTTCCCACTAACTTGGAGCATATCTTGGAGCATGTGCATGCAAATTTTGGTGCAAATTCGTCGAAAATTGCGGCCGTGCATTCGTTACACACACACACACACACACACACACACACACATACATACATACACATACACACACACACACATTCTGCCTTTTATAGATAGAGATTATGTCGCGTCAGTCTTCGAGGTTAGAAAACGATAATCCACTCCAAGTTCTATACGATTTAGTCATTTTTAATCTATGAACTGGGAAAGTTGTTAGATGCAAATGACAGTTTAGCCTTTTCCGAACGGATTCCGCATAATTCTATATGAAAAGCTCAATTTGACAAGTCGATTTACAAAAAAACGTGAAGAGTAATAGGTTAAGATTTGGGGTTTGTAATAATCTATGGCTAACTATCCTTAGCTTGCATAATAATTTTTTTTTTATCTATATATAACTGATACCTACACCAAGATATTTAAAAAACATTTACTAATTCCGCATGCTGACTTTTTAATCAATTTCATTATATGGGGGGGAATCTTTTAGACGGCAAACTAAACTTTAGTAAGTCAGTTGACAGTCCGTCTCTACTTACTTGATACACTGCTGATATCCTAATTCATAGAGCACAAACTTTGTAATATCTGTAACATGTCCCAGGAAGTTTCCAAACTTATCAAAAGCCTTGATCCTAAGAAGTTTATCAGTGCAGATAAAATCCCTGTGGTTGTTCTTAAGAATATTAACCCAGAGTTATCCCAAGTCTTGGCAAAATTGTTTAACAGTTGGCTTAAAGAAAGTTCTCTTTCCAAAGTCTATGAAATATGTCAATGTCTGTCCTGTTTTGAAGAGATGCAGGTGAGCACTCATCCTTATTGCAATATTGGCTCATTAATCTCCTTAGTATCATCAACAAACTCTTTGAGGCTGTCAGCAATAAATGGTATAGATTTTGCTCAACTAGTTGCACTGCTGATGTCCTAACTGATATTATGTAGAAAATCATTGAGTCATTAAATAATAAATACATCATGAGAACAGTCACCTTAGATATACAGTCCCCTTCAAAAGTATTGGAATGGAAAAGACTAATTCCTTTGTTTTTGTTGTTCAATTGTAGATATTTGGGTTTAAGACATGGTGTTCTGTATTAGATGACCAAGTCATAATGTACTGTAGGGACAGAACTGAAGGCTGGTTTTAAAGCAGCAGGCAATTTTAGTTTCACTTTGAGCTAGCTATTTTGCTTAATGAAAAATCTTTTTTGCTATCTTTATTTAATACTCTTCATGCCAATCAAAAAGCATGCATAATTCTCCTTGATGAAGTATATATCAAGAAACTCTTACTGTATCATGGCAAACAACTATTTAGTAAGTCAGTTGACAATCCATCTCTACTTGTTCAAACAGTACTTGGTATAATGTTGATATCTCTTAATGGGGGTCCGAAATTTCTTACAAGATTGATTTCAATTTCAAAATTAACATCAGCCTTTTTGAACAAATTCAGTTAACAGTTCAGGCCATCACCTCTGAACCAGCTGATTAAAGGCTATTATATTTGATAGCAACTGAGTAAATCAAGATTTTTTTAAATTATATCCTGCATGAAGAACCATAGTTTAAGATGAATGAAGAACCTTAGTTAATTGAAGATAATAGACATTTGCTTTTTGTTTATGTTCATCTGTTGAAAAATATTTGCAATTTGTGGTTCACTGAAAAGATAGAACTAATTTTTGATGATAATGGAGTAAAACAAGTAGCAAAATCTTTTTTGCTATTAGGACCCTTGCTGCATTTAGAACTGCTCACAATCATTGCAAGAGCGTTCTATAAAATGCAATTCAGATATGCATAAGCAGTCCCAGCCAAGGTATAAAGCAAATCTCATGAGTTCTGGAAATCTCTAACCAAAATCCTCAAGGGAGTCAAAGCATCCAGTGCCTACTATCATAAATCATTAGATAAGTCTAAGCTCTTTGCAATGAACTTGGCCTCTAATGCCACATTAGATGACAAGGGTCATTCTCTTTCTAACTTCCCTCTTCTCATAGAGCACTAACTTTGTAATATCTCTAACATGTCCCAGGAAGTTTCTAAACTTATCAAAAGCCTTGATCTTAAGAAGTTTATCAGTGCAGATAAAATCCCTGTGGTTGTTCTTAAGAATATTATCCCAGAATTATCTCCTGTCTTGGCAGAAGGAACCTTTAATTTTCCACAGTTTAATTGAATTGCTATATTTTCCATACTTTTTTATAATAAAAATGGGTTTTAATATTCACTGGGTTGATTATTATTTCTTGTAACATATCCAGCTATGTATACAAGTCATTTTCATTTCATCAGAATTGCCAAATATTTTTTAACCTTCTTCACAAAGTTTATAATCACAAGATGTATATTGGTGACCTGGCTTAAAATCAAAATCATCAATATTTACATTCTGATTTAAGAATACATATGTTTGCTCAAATTGAAGCTCATTTCTTCCATGAAATCTGAGATTAAAAAGCTGTAAATCTACTTTATAATAATTTACGCACTAACTACTAAATATTTGTATTATATAATATTTCCTTCTAAGTACTATCACTCTTCAGGTTTAACTAATGTTTAGTATTATTAATTAACTGTCCTTCATTAGTGTTCTTTTATTCAAAGATTGTTAATTTTCATATCAAAAATATTTCTGTTTGGGAATATTAGAATATATAGTGCAGAAAAGTGCATTTCACTTCGTCTTCAACAAGTTGGCATCTATTTGTGAAACTTTCCTTAAATATAACAAGTCAATTTATTAATGAAATGTCTATTTAAAATTTTGTTTCAAAGATTTCAAGTAGTGGATATATCTTTCTTTGCGAAGGCTGATAGTATTATATATATATATATATATATATATATATATATATATATATATATATATATATAGAGAGAGAGAGAGAGAGAGAGAGAGATATGTGATGACATGACAATTGCATATAGCATGAAACAGACTGTCGCCTCTAAGTGTTGACTTCTATGTTCACTTTTATATTTACACACGCTCTATCTCTGATATTGAGCACTTTATCCCATAAATATAGCACACCTTAAGAGCATATTTCTTCATATATATATATATATACACTTTGTATGGTGGGTAGTTTTCGTGTGTGTATTGTTTGGTGTGTGCGCACGCGCGTAGTCCGTCTACTGTGTTTGTTTTTGTCAGTATGTGTGTATATATTTGTTCTCCATACATATATACCATGTGTTATATTATAAAAAATATAAATACAGTAACTACATGTATCTTTTATGATGTGTTTGTCTTTGTGTGTGTGTGTGTGTCTCTGTGTGTGTGTGTGTCTCTGTGTGTGTGGTTAGACTACTGTATTTTGCCACTATTTGTGTATGTATGTGTGTGGGTTATGATTTGTTTAGTGCTGGTTAAAATTTATCAATGAGATAACGATATATACATTTTTATCTATCAAGAACAGTATTGTGGATATTTGTCATACAATTTCCCCATATGGCTATATATATATATATATATATATATATATATATATATATATATATATGTGTGTGTGTGTGTGTGTGTGTGTGTGTGTGAATGTGTGTGAAAAATATAGAAAAGGAACTGAACTGGTTAGGTAAATAATCTAAGTCCCTTAGTATTTTAGTTATTATTTTTAAAAATAGTGCTCGATACAAAAGTAGAGCATAAATATAATTATTTATTTAATTAATTATTTATTTAAAAATATGATTCCAAATCATATTTTTAAATAAATATATATATATATATATATATATATATATATATATATATATATATATTATCTAAAAAAAGAATTCTTAAGAAAAACTTTTTCGGTCTGTAAATAACATTCAAAGGATTGATTGATAAGCCGCAGTAAATGAATAAATCACTTAATCACTGTGTATTCTAAAACGCTGCTACCCCCAATATCAACCTTGACAAGATTGCAATCCCGAGCTGGTGGATTTATAGTGATTGTTTTTCATACCCATGTATCACGTGTACTTAAAAGGCTGTGTTACTATTTGTGCACTAGTGTGCCTTGGCCAACACTAGTATTAATTATATTACTATTTGTATAATTAGTTGGACGAAGATTCTTGACCTATATCAGATAAAAACGTAATTTTCTCTCTGTTTTAGTTGATAATTACGAAGCCAAGCATCATCTGGCACAAGGCCACAAAACCACATGACTTTGTCGCCCGGGAAATAGATTTGGATTTAACATCCCCCCCACCCCATATCTCACTTCATCTCTTTCTACGCCTGGAACACGGCCGGGCGGTAAAAAAAAAATCAATTTTTATAGACGTCAGCATATTGGCAAGCAGAGAGCCCATCAACTATGGAAGTCGAACTGAATCCATAAGAAAAAAAAAATATTGATAATGACCTACAAAAGTTAGAGATATTAAATTATATGAGTTCACTTCAGACCTGAGATATGTCGTGCCTTATAGCAAATTCAAGGGTTTAGAGCACTCGGCAATTCTTGAGTGAATGTTGTCCTGTATATCTGATTTCCTTAATAGACAAAGCGGAGGGGCTTTTTATTGTTATGGATATCAGCACGGAATGCGAAATCGGAGGACCGATTTCGAATTACGGTGGCGTTTGTTACATTAACTTAACCACCAATAACCGTGGGAGAGGTCTATATCCATCTCCTCTACCTTCAAATAAAGGTTGAATAGCAGGACACATTGGGTCCTATAGCCTAGGATGGCAACCAGTCTACCGCAGAAGTGAACACTTAGAGACGACAGGCAGTTTCATGCTAGACGCAATCGTCAGGCCACTATATTTATTCACACATACACACACACACACACACACACACATATATATATATATATATATATATATATATATATATAAGTTATTAAGAACTTGGTAATCCGTATGGGTAATCCTAAGGAGGATGAAATCCTGAGAACTCAATGTAAATCCAGAGCTAATATTTTAAAGAAAAACAGACCACTTTAGGGTACCATTATAATAATTTATTTCACCAGAGCCAGTTCGTTTCATTTCATTTTAGGAAGTGCTATCTGATGATCCAGCGTCCTTTAAAGGGGCTCTGGTGAATTAAATTATTATAATGGTACCTTAAAGTGGTGTATATATCTTTGGATACCGGCGTATCCCTGGTTCGGATGACATTCGCGACTCTTACCAATATATCAGTAAATCTGTGTGTGTGTGTGTGTGTGTCGCGCGCGCGCGTGTGTGTGTGTTTGTGCCCGCGCGTATGCTGCATGTTTTTGGGGCGGTAAATATGTATAAATGTATATATCTGATCACTGAGATTTACTAATGAGGCACACAGTGAGGAATAACACCACTATTCCCTCCTAATTGATCTAAAGAGACAAGATATATATATATATATATATATATGTGTGTGTGTGTGTGTGTGTGTGTGTGTGTGTGTTATATTATATATTCCAACAGTTTTTTTTTCTTTTCTCACTCTTCACTCTCTGTAACTCCGTGCCTACCCGTGGCATTCCCGCCTTGCTTGGGGCTGAAATGAGTATATATATATATATATATATATATATATATATATATATATATATATATATATATAAGCAAATATATGGATATAGATCCGACAGTATGAAGAAAAATATACGGAAAAAACAAACAAAATCCTTATATACAATTATGCAGTTTTAATGTTAATATGTATTCGGACGTTTCGGTCTAATAAACCATCTTAAATATCATAAATTGATAATTAATTATAAATTTTATAAATATAATGAAATGGTTAATGTTAATTAAACGTCCGACGTTGAATATTAACATAAAAACAGCATAATTGTATATAAGGATTTTTGTTTGTTTTTTCCGTATATTTTTCTTCATATATATATATATATATATATATGAGGGAGAGAAACAACAGTTGGAGTAAAAATTTACAGTTCGTAGCATTAATTTTTTATTTTATTTAAAATAGAGCAAAAATATTATTATAATATTTTTTTATCATAATATTACAATAAAAAGATTTTATATCGCTATACAAAAAATTTCATGCTTCAATACTAAGATAGTAATTCTTCAGGCAATGGTAGATGGTTTATGTTTTCTTAGGCAAATGTAAAAATATTCTTTTCTACTGTTCGTATAAAGAGGGCCTACGGTCAGGATTAAAAATATACTTATGTGTATGTCTAGATTAACCCATGAACGTCAGGTCTACGCTAAAAAAAAAAATTAATGTCAGAGGGTAGAGGTGGGTGGATTATTATTACATGTCAAAACAATTACGCTTAGACATGTCATTCAACAGTGCTAGGGACAAATTTATTATTAGTGTATTATTGCCGATTTGGTCAAGTTGACATAAATTTATCAGAAATGGATTTTTTTTAAAATTTAAATATATATATATTTTTAATATACACAGGAAGCTTCTTAAATGGGTCTATAGGCAAAATTAAAAATTTTGAACATATATATATACGTTGTTATTTATACTGAATAGAACGTAAAAGATAGCAATTTTATAGTTGAATAATTAAAATAAATATCGGGTGGACCATTATATACTAAAAAATAATGGCTATACAATTATAATACATAATTATTTATGAAAAACAATTTTAACTATTGAGTGGGTTACACATAACCCCGTTTTTGGTATTGGGCATTATCTCCAATTTAGACCCCAACAAGCCTAGTGGTGGAGATGGTATACCAGCCATTGTCTTGAAGAAAATCGCGCCTGAACTGGCGCCCGACCTCTCTAAACTATATAACTACTGCCTCAAGGAATCTTGTTTTCCTGACTTCTGGAAGTCCTCTTCGATTGTTCCTGCCATCAAGAACTCTGGTGACCCCTCTGACCCTTCTAACTACCGTCCTATCAGTCTCCTACCCGTCTTCGGCAAAGTCTTCGAAGCCCTAATCAATACCGAAGTGGTTAACCACCTCACATCCCATGATCTGCTCTCAAACAAGCAATATGGCTTCCGCTTTGCCCGATCTACAGCTGATGTGCTTACGGCCATCACTGAAACTGTCTACCAAGCTCTTCAAAATAACGGGGAAGCTCGTGCCATGGCCCTAGACATCTCCAAAGCGTTTGATAGGGTTTGGCATGCCGGCCTTCTTCGCAAGCTCCAGGGTCGATTGTTTGACCTAATACAATCATTCCTGTCAAACCATGAATTGAAGGTCGTTCTCAACGGATTCTTCTCCAGTTCCTATCCCACGAACGCGGGTGTTCCTAAAGGCTCCATCCTAGGCCCCACTCTATTCCTTATCTACATAAATGACCTTCCTGACGCAATAAATTCCCAAGTTGGCATCTACGCGGATGACACCACAATTTATTCCTGCCTCAAAAACAAATCTAGTGTCGCTGACAAAACTAACCTGGCCGTGTGTCTCGAAAAGGACTTCCAATCGGTTGTGAACTGGGGCAGAAATTGGCTGGTCAACTTTAATGCTTCAAAAACAAAACTGCTCTCTATTAATCACCACAGAGATCCTTCCCTGCCCTCCATTAGAATGTCTGATGCTCAACTTCTCGAGAGCACCTCTTTGCGGCTGCTCGGTCTCACGTTGATTGCTGACCTGAGATGGAACAAATACATTGAGTCAATTGCTTCGTCCACCGCAAGGAAAGTTGGCTCCCCGGAATCGATCCTCCAGATCTACAAATCTGTAAGAATTTTTTGGGGGGTATGGGCGTGCGGTCGCAACGCTGAGGTTGAATTTTTAAATTTTAAGATTGTACGTTTTAGTACTAATATGGTAACCATTTAAATCATTAGCTTCTATATCTGTTTTTTGTATGAATGATTCATGTAATGTAAATTGAACTGCACCACATATTTTATATTAAATTAACTGATCCGACGTGCAACTTTCGGATAATAACTGTGACATTCCTCTATTTATTGAACAATTTTGTTCATGCCACATTGACTGAAAAACCTAAAAAAAAAATTTTCCTATTACCATATTAGTACAAAAACGGACAATCTTAAAATTTAAAAATTCAACCTCAGCGTTGTGACCTCACGCTCCAAAAAAAATTCTTACAATTAACAATAACACATCTATTCTTTCGTTGTCCTGTTATTACCGAGAAGTAAAAAATAAGATCAAATCTATTTACATACCTGAGGATGTCTGTAGGAACAGATGAAAGCTTGTAAAAAACTAAAAAAAGACCTTATGCAACTGGAATTAATAAACAGGGATCATAACATTCATCTACAGGTTCGGGGTTAATGTACTTTATTAAATTTGTTTGCGAAGATGTATTCTCGCCATTTAAATCATTAACTTCTATATCTGAATGATTCATGTAACATATTAATCTTGTATATGTATTTATATCTTTGTGTATTGAGATTCATATGCTTGTATGAGCACTTATGTACGCATGTGCATCTATATATACTCTCTTCCCCCTTTTTTTATTCTTTTAATATTTTTCTGCACCCCCACCCCATTTTTTTACAGTAGGCTTTCAAATTTTTATCGAAATGTTATATCCTTTTATTTATTCCTTCTCCTTTTTTTTTTTTTAATTTAATTTAATTATATTACTATATATTCCTTTGTTCCTCCTCACGTTTTTTTTTTGTCTCGTCAGATGTTATTCTAACTACAGGCCCGACTCTCTGAAATTGACAAGTTGTTCTAACTACAGCACGTCGTTCAAAAATTGACAACTTGGTCGGACAATTTTCGGCTTCGCCATTTCGCAACCTATAACTCTCTTCATCTATATTTACAAACTTACTCCCCCATTTCTCCCTACAGCTCTAAAATTTTCAGCATCTTATGGAACCGGCAGCTAAGAGGATGCTTTCCCGATCACAACAATCTAAACCTGCTCAGATCTAGGGTTAACCATTATCTTTCCCACATTTTCTCATAAAGTATATCTCTTGTCACTTACTGTGTAACTCTCTACATCGAGTGGCTCCCTGGCCTTGTACAGTGTGAACGTTATTTTAAAAAACAGACATTTATTTTTCACAGTGACATTTTTCTTTTCATTATATTAAGCCCAATTGAATTTCCTACTCTGGACATAGCTACATAGAGGTGAGCACAAGAGAAATATTTGAATCATTTTCTAAAGTTTATATTATTATTATTATTATTTCGATTTCTGCTTTCGTCACATGACCTACCAAGTCAGCGGGAAAACACTACGGTAAGTAGTGTTGTGTTATAGTGGCTACATTTCATGATTTGTTTTTTTAACTTCCATAACATCACTAGCGTTGAAAATATCATGATGCTATATCTCACCTTAGGTCTCCGGTTGGGGTCCCGGAAGAAAATCAATAATAATAATAATAATAATAATAATAATAATAATAAGAAGAAGAAGAAGAAGAAGAAGAATAACAAAGAGGTGAGGCTGGTTGTGTTGTGGGAGATTCCACACATCTATATATATGTTCTTCCCTTTTTTTTTATTCTTTTAATATTTTTCTGCCCCCCCCACCATTTTTTTTACAATAGGTTTTCAAATTTTTATCCAAAATTTATATCCTTTTATTTATTCCTTCTCTTTTTTTAATTTAATTTAATTATGTTCTATTGCTATATATTCCTTTGTTCCTCCTCCAGTTTTTTTTTTTTGTCTCGTCAGATGTTATTCTAACGACAGGCCCGACTCTCTGAAATTGACAAGTTGTTCTAACTACAGCGCGTCGTTCAAAAATTGACAACTTGGTCGGACAATTTTCGGCTTCGCCACTTCGCAACCTATAACTCTCTTCATCTATTTTGACAAGCTTACTCTCCCATTTCTCCCTATTAAGAAGAATAGACCGGCCTAACGTTTTCACACCGTTCAAAATTTTAAATTTAAGTTTATTTTCATAAAGAGTTTCACACAGGGAGGAAACAGAGATCGGGTTTTTGCTAATAATAAGATGGGTTGTGCATATTTACACCCTGTTAAGTGCACCTATGTATACAGGTGCATCTATATATGTACAGTGTAACCCGGATATAAGAGAGTTGTCGGGACCGGAGAAGAAGTCTCATATATCCGGGTTTCTCTTATATCCGGATTTGGTCTAATTTATATACATTAACACAGGCTCTAATTTGGGATCAGAGAAAATATCTCTTATATCCGGGTTTCTCTTATATTTGAGAATTAAAAGATTTTAATTTTTTTTTTCAGGCCAGAAAAAACCTCTGCCAAAAAAGCACTCAATTTATAACTAGAGACAATAATATTCAATAAATCAAGAGAAAATGGTAACCAGATAAATCACTTGAAATTTTTGTTATTTATTGAATATATAGAGATATAGATAGATAGATCAATGAGAAAATAGAAAGGTAGGAAAATAGAAAGATAGATGGTAAGATAGATTGATATGCATAGGCA
>CAHIKZ030004208.1:1547500-1562500 GCA_903632075.3 Acanthosepion pharaonis
TAAGTTCAAGAAAGGAAACTCAGCAGCCGAAGCGGCTAGAAACATTCAATCAGTTTATGGAGAGGAATGTGTGAATGAAAGAACTTGCAGAAGATGGTTTGCAAAATTCAGAGGTGGAGATTTCACCCTTGAAGATGAAGATCGGAATGGACGTCCAGTTGAGTTTGATGAAAAGATCCTTGAAGAAAATCCTGCTTTATCAGTAGAGGAATTGGCAGTGGTTCTCAGTTAAAACAATACAACTGTTCATCGTCATCTTCAACAACTTGGAAAAGTTCCTAAACTTAGAAAATGGGTGCCTCATGAATTATCTGAAACAACTTCAAATCCCGAGTTGACATCTGCACTTCGCTCCATTCTCGCCAACTTGTTTCACCTTTTTGGATAGACTTGTGACTGGCGACGAAAATGGATCTTTTTATCGAAATGTTAAGCGTCGTAGACAGTGGCTTGGTAAAGGGAAGGACCCCAGCCACAGCCGAGAAGGGAAATTCATGGGCAAAATGTTCTTCTTTCAATCTGGTGGGATCGCCAAGGAATAATCCACTTTGAATTCTTCCTACCTAATGCAACAATTAATGCTTAAATATACTGTCAGCAATTAGAGCGTTTGAACCAAGCTTTGAGGAAAAGAAGACCTGCTCTAGTGAATCGAAAAGAGGTGATGTTTCATCAGGACAATGCGCGACCCCACACAGCAAGAATCACGTCACAAAAGATCGAAGAACTTGGTTGGGAGAAAATTCTTCATCCACCTTATTCTCCCGATCTTGCACTTTCAGACTACCATTTGTTTCGTAGCTTACAGAATCATTTGGAAGAAACAGCTTTTGTAACACGGAAAGCGGTTAAAACTGACATTTGTGAGTTCTTCGAATCAAAACCAAAAGAATTTTACAGTAATGGAATTAGTAAACTTGTTAATACATGGAAGGAAGTCATAGATAATCAGGGAAAATGCATTGTTGATTGAATCTGTAATTAAATATAAGATTTGGTCACTTGTTTTCTTTATTCGAAATTCGGACAGAACTTATGGGATGACCTGATATATATATATATATATATATATATATATATATATATATTAGTGAAAATGCATCCTACCCATTCTCTCTCTCTCTCATTTCTCTCTCTCTCTCTCTCTCTATATATATATATATATATATATATATATATATATAGAGAGAGAGAGAGAAGAAGAGTTAGTATAGAGAGAGAAAGAGATAGAAGAATATATATATATATATATATATATATATATATATATATATATATACATATATATATATAGTGATTAATTTAGTTATCTCTGAACACTAGCGCTTTCCTGATTCGGATCAACTTTCGCTAGTGTTGTATTGGGGGATGAGGTGCAGAAATGGGTTTTTCACTTTCGCCTGCTTTACCGACGCAGCTTATCGAATTTGGACAACATTCAGCAGACGCACCGTACCATCGCTTTCTTCTCGTCAGACTGACCGCTGGTCAGTTGGGCTTGGCTTGGATAGTTTTACTGGCCGAAATTTGCACTTCAAATAGGACCGCAAAAGATGGATCAATAGATAGGAATATTATAAAATCGGGCCTGTCGAAATGAGATGGCAAGATAAATAAGGAGGAAGGACAGTCGTTAGGATGATGGAAGCTTAGTTGAAACTAGTTAGAGATCACTGATTAATCTAAAGATTAACTTTATATATATATATATATATATATATATATATATATATATATATATATATATATATACGTTCTTTTTTATAGATACAAATATTTAAGTAAATCCTCTGTTTATAATAAACAGTATTACCAACATTTATCGGCCTGAATGTCAGAGAAATTTTCATAGAAAATATGCATCCTCCGACAGGAATCGAACCCGTATCCTATCACGGAACCGTCATATAGCCTGACGTGCCTCAACCGATTGAGCTACAGAGGAGCGTTTGGTCAGCAAGGTCGATTTTACTGTTTTTAAAAACAATTCTCCATGATTTTCTCTCATTCGTTCACGTCTGCTCAATGCGTATCCAAATGTAAACAAATGACGTCATACATTATGAAATGGACAACGTCCGTCAATTATTTTGAAGACATTTCTTATGTTTATACGTTCTTTTTATTTTTTTTATTTTTATAATTTCTATGAAAATTTCTCGGACATTCAGGCCGGTAAATGTTATTAATACTGTTTATTATGAAGAGAGCATTTACTTAAATATCTGTATCTATAAAAAGAACGTATAAACATAAAAAATGTCTTAAAAAATAATTGTCTGACTGTGTCCATTTCATAACACACACACACACACACACACACACACACATATATATATATATATATATATATATATATATATATATATATGCGTGTGCGTGTGTTTGTGCGCACGTGAAGGTGATTAATTTTTCAATTGATCAAGTTATCATATTTGACGGCATATAAGACTCACTTTTTTTTTTTTAAAACTAAAAATATCTTTTAAAATTCCCCTGCGTCTTATATGCCATATGATAAAATTCGCCATAGTTGTCCAAAATTAGATACCTGGCAACTCCTATTAGCCTAGACTTTAGAGTACCTTTCATATACCTATTGTCATTATTTAAAAGGCTATTATGCAGATTAAAAGTGTTGTCACTGATAATATTCATTATATTAATTTCATCACGTTTAATATTACTACTTGGTTTCACTAAAATTATATGCAATAAATTCAAATTATATATTTGTAAAATATATTTGTTTCATTAAAATTTTAATTTTTCTTGCGATAACTTCCGGTTCCATTGGTATAAATAAAATCAGAATTTTTCTATCCTAATTATTCCAATAAAACATTTACAAGTTGCAGGTTGTACAGATCATATAAAGGATATAATGAAGTTTTTATAGGCTCATGTTCTTTTTTTTTTGTTCTATTATTTTTCGATTAATTAAAATCATGGCTTGTTTAACCAAAATAATACCTCATAAATATAGCCTAGACTGTACCATTTACTAATAACTTTACTAATTTTACTAATTACTAATTTTTTCTTGATTTGCCATGCAGAAATTTAGGTACGCCTTATATAGTCGTGCGTCTTATATGCAGTCAAATATGGTACCTAAAATGAATAAAATAAAAGCTTTTTTGTCTTCTATCCGTATTGCTGATGCTAACCCCCAGAAGAACGACGCACTTCTCCTTCACGTGTTAGCGTTTTCCGCTGACATCAAGTGAATAGACTATATTGAACTAATTGCTATATCTGCTGCTAGGAAAGTTGATTCTCCGTGTCGTGATAGACATTTTTTTCCTAACCTGAAACTTTCTTATATATCTATAACTCTTCCATTCCTCCTTGCTATGAATATTGTTTCTACATGCGGTCTGGTGTTCTTGCTGTATATCTAGAGATTCTTGATAAAATCCAAAGAAGAATCGGCAATGTCTTTGGTCCTAATCTGGCAACTCGGCTTCAGAACCTTTTCTACCACCGTATCGAAAAGTCCCTACGCTTTATCTATAATCGTAATTGTTATGAGGAAATGTCCATAATGGTACCTAAACTTTACGAATTTAAACGCAATATTAGTTTGACAGCATGGTCTAATCATTTTATATTTGGAAAAAAAAGTGTTTAAAAATCATATTTCTTTATTTTTTTTAATGACCTCTTGTGAAAAGCAGAACATTTTTACCAGATATACGCCTTGTGAAGGACATTGGACAGATGGAACTGTTATCAAGAAGGAGAGTCAAATCCATTACATTCACTTAAGTGCCAATGCCCTTCTTCCCCGACCAGCTATGGGTAAATAGCAGAACAGACTGGGTTCTATAGCCTTGGATGGCAACTGGTCTACTGCAGAAAGAAATATACAGCGGGAAAAAAATCTGCCTCGTCAGTCATGTATCGAAAGATAGATGATGGCCTAAGCGTGTATCACACATGGCACATAACTGACTGTATTATTGAGGAATCGGAGAGCCGAGTTCGAATTCCAGTCGAATCTATTACATTCACTTACGTGCTAATACCCTTGCGAAAGGTATGAAATGTTGAAGCTACACAGAAATAATCAGATATGTTTCTGCTTGTAAAATCCTGCAACAACCTGGAATAAATTAGAAATTAAGACTAGAATGATTTGTTTGTTTAATGGCGTATCAACTCCAATCGGTGGGGTAATGGATAGTGGCTCGGATTGAGGAATAGGAGAGCAGTGTTCAAATTCTAGTCGAATCCATTACATTCATTTACTTGCTAATAACCTTAGGAAAGGTATGAATCTCCTTCTTCTTCCCCACTAGCTATGGATAAATATCAGGACAAACTGGGTTCGTTAACCTTGTGTGGAAACAAGCCTTAGAAAAGGAAAAACTCTGATTTCAAATCCGGCCAGGATATGATTGGGGTCCTTCAAGCTATGTTGCGCAAGAAATACCACTTCTACTGCCGGTGCAGTACACATGGTACCCCATAGTACCCTGCGGATCACGGTATAATAACAAAAAGAAAAGGCAGAAGTCCCAAGTCATCAATGACGTAGGCACAATTTTAAACTCGATATTTATAAATAAAACCACGTACCGATAACTCTTTAAGAAGTCAGTGATCGATTTGACACAACTTACATTATCTACAGGGGCATTCTTCTAAAGTGATAAAAGTGTATATATATATATATATATATATATATATATATATATATATATATATATATATATATATTGATTCTGGCAAATACCATAGCTCGAGGAATGTCTAATGAATATTAATCAACAAAACTGTGCCCACCCCTCGAAATTCTTCCTTATTTTTTTAGGAGTGGACCACTTAATTAATTCCTTAAAAAACATCTACATACGGATAGATAATGGCTATATTTATGAAGTATTGTTTTGGTTAAACCAGCCATGATTAAAATTAAACGAAAAATAATAAGAAAAAAAGAACACGATCCTATAAAAACTTTATTATATCCTTTATATGATCTGTACAACTTGCGTCTTGTAAACGTTCTGTTGGAATAATTAGGATATAAAAATTCTGATTGCATATAAACATTTAAAAAGGGTTGCAAGACAAGTGTGTCTTCTCGCCAGATTTAAAAACCTACAAAATGACGCGGTCCAGTCTCACTAGGATTCACTGTTGTGTGACAGTTGTTATGACACACACAGAGAGGAAATTACAAGATCTCATACAGAACGTACTGAAAGAAAGCGAGAAGAAAGGACTAAGCATCAATTGCAAGAACAGAGAATTCATATTTGTTTCCAAAAGTCACGGTCCAACAAGCAAAATACAAATCGGCTATACCAAAATAAAGCAAATACAATGATTAAATACCTGGTAAGTCTTTTAACAGAGGACGGAAAGTGAAACAGCAAAATCCCAATGTTCATTGGGATAAAGAAAGATGCCTTCCAGAATCTAAGCAAATATTGAAAAAAAATAAAATTTCTTTGGAAGCAAAGTGTACTGAACACTTAGGTAATATCAGTCCTCCCAAATAACAGCGAATGCGGGACAATGTTCTCGTAGATGAAATGAAGCAACAGAAAGATAGTTCTACAGAAGGATGCTGAGAATACCATGAATTGAACGCGTGAGCAACGGCAAAGATTTAGAGAAAATGCAAAGAAAAAGTTATAATTAACATCCGAAAAAGCGTGGCCTATCGATTCTTTCCGAGCGGGGAGCTCCGTCCCGTCGAGAAAAAAGTTATCACGGCCGCCACAAGCCATAACTGGCTTGTGGCGGCCAAGCGTTCGTAGAGACGTCGCTTCTTGATCCTTTGATGTCGGCTCTTCCTATTGTTGCGAAGGAGAATTCGCAAAGCGTTGGGTTGTTCACCCAATGACAGTGAACATAATGACGAAAAAAGGCTTGGAAAATTTGACATTCACAGGTCAGATGAACGGCAAGAGTGACAGAGAATGACAACGCAAACCTACCTAACGAGCTGCGTAAATGGATGGCAGGAGAAGAGAAAATTTACTAAGAGCTAAAAAATATAGGAAAAAGTGGAGAGCCATGATTGTCAAAGGAAGGGACACGGAACACAGGTGAAGAATTTGCAATATATACAGTGAAAGGCGCATCGTATGTTGTTTGAGATATATGCCGTATGCCCGAAAGCACTTCTTAAAGAACAAAGATTTGTTTTTTTTTTTTATCAAAAGAAACCCTCTTAGACATCGCAGACATGACACAGCTATTTCTTCAAAGCTAGGAAAATCCATTTACCAACGAAAAAAAAAAGAATCTCATAGTCAGCAATTTTTTTTTCAATGTCGGGAAATTTTATTTACGTCTTTGCCATACAGTTTTTATTCCTTCCCCGACAGATAATATAACTTATGTGTCTAACCTATTTGTCCGACATTGGACTGCAAGAAGCAAAAAAAAAAAAAAAAGGTGAACTTTATGTTACGTATAATTTCGCTGCTTACCCTGAAGCCAAAGAAGTAGTCAAATAATTAGTATTTATACCATTCTGACATGACAGCCACCGCCCCAAAGACAGTTATTTCGTATTTATGACCAATGAAAGAATGAAAAACCTCGAAGACAAGAGGATGCTTTTCTTCCGAAATAATGTACTTACCGTCATTGTCAAAGTCAGAAACAATGACATTATAGCAAAAATCCCGGAGGAGAAGAGCATGAACATAATAGAAAGCCATATGGTCTTTCTAACAATAACACTGACCTACGCATGTTTTGGTGCCAGCCAACTTAGACTTTTCTCTTGGAATCCAACTTATAATATATACATACTTATAAAAAGATCAGCTATAGATTAGAATGATGAGCTGACAGCACAAAAGTGAAGACATTAAAACCCCCACTTGACAGACACACATATACACTCACGAATACACATTACGATTCGACGCCCGCTTAGACATACAAGAATCTTCCCAAACTTGTACATATATAGAATTATCTAAGGTTTTAATGCACGTGATACTGACCAATGAAACCTGGCCCCCACAGAAAATACCAGAGTTTTTTTTTGTCTGTTTCCTCTCAAACTCTGACGAAGACTTAATAAAAGTGAAAAATGTTAGATTGATATACATTTGCTATTTTTTTTCTTCAGTTTATCATCCTATCGGATTATGAGCCATATTTCGTATGCATTTGATCTTTTACTCACACAATAAACAATATAAAAAGTACACAGTATAAGAACGTCCCCGGTAGTGAGTCGATGACATTGGTGGGAAATGGTTTGATATATTGAAACTGTAGTAAGTGGTACTATCCTAAACAGGAAACAATGGATAACTCTCTACTCCTATTGAAAAGGCGAAGGAGAAGTGTGAACCGGACTTTTGAAATCAAAAATTTGCATTTCCATTGAAAAGTCGTTTAAAATGAAGGCAGTTACATTTTTGGATAAAGAATGAACCGGAAAGCCAAACCTAAAGAGGAAACAATGGATAAATCTCTACTGCTGTTGAAAAGGCGAAGGAGAAGTGTGAACCGGTCTTTGGAATCAAAAATCTGCATTTCCATTGAAAAGATGTTGAAAATGTAAGCAGTTATATTTTTATAATAAATAATATTTAAATAAATTTAGCTTGCATAATATTTATATCTTTTCTGGTTAATCTTAATCACTTTCTGAACACCCTAATATTTTCCCTTTGCTCTTTAGAGAGAGTTATTTTTAATGTTTTCTCGTTATATAGGCTAGAATGTTTTTCTAGAAGATACTGTGTTTGTGCAAATAATAATTAATTAAAAAAAAATTAAGCTCAAATTTCAAAATGCGAACCAGATGGATGAAATGAATATAATCGGTCAGAGACCAGCATGGATTCTGGCGATCGCTGTTGTGGCAGGAATCATTTTGCTGGGAAACAGATGGTTAATTGAAAAAGAAGAAAAAAAAGATTCTTAACTAAAAATGAATTCGAAAAGAAACGCCCATACGCATCCATCTGTCAGTATCTATCATTGTTAGGAGATTAAAAAAAGCACAGATAACCAGGTAACAAGCAGAGAGAGAGAGAGAGAGAGAGAGAGAGAGAGAGAGAGAGGCTGAGAAGGGGAGGTGGCAGAGAGATGAGGGAGAGAGTGCGAAGCTTAGGCAGAGGGTGAGATTCTGATGCAATGAGTGAGAGGCTGAGACAGGGGTTGAGAATCTGAGGCAGGGTATATAAAAATGAGAGAGAAAGGCAGAGAGAGAGAGAGAGGGGGGTTGAGAGAGGGTGTGAAAAGCTTAGGTAGAGAGTGAGATTCTGATTCAATGAGAGAGGGAGAGGGGGATTGAGATAGAGGGTGAGAATCTTAGGCAGAGAGTGAGATACTGGTGCAATGAGTGAGAGAGGCAGAGAGAGAGAGGGACTGAGAGGGGTTTGAGAGAGGGTGTGAAAAGTTTAGACAGAGAGTGAGATTCTGATTCAGTGAGAGAGAGAGAGGGGGGGATTGAGATAGAGGGTGAGAATCTTAGACAGAGAGTGAGATTCTGATGCAATGAGTGAGAGAAGCAGAGAGAGAGAGAGGGGCTGAGAAGGGTTTGAGAGAGGGTGTGAAAAAGTTAGGCAGAGAGTGAGATACTGATGCAATGAGAGAGAGGGGGGTATTGAGATAGGGAGTGAGAATCTTAGGCAGAGAGTGAGATTCTGATGCAATGAGTGAGAGAGGCACAGAGAGAGAGAGAGGGGTTGAGAGGGATTTGAGAGAGGGTGTGAAAAGCTTAAGCAGAGAGTGAGATACTGATGCGATGAGTGAGACGCTGAGACTGGGGTTGAGAGTCCGAGGTAGATAGATTGAGGATAAGAAAGGGGGTGAGGAAGCTGTGACAGGGATACAGAGAGAAAGAAAGAGAGAGAGTGAGAGGGATTGAGATGGGGAGTGAGAGGCATAGGCAGAGAGTGAGATTCTAATGCAGTGAGAGAGGTTGAGACAGGGGTTGAGAGTCTGGAGCAGGTTGTATAAAACACAGAGAGAGAGGGGGGCAGAGAAAGAGAGGCCGATAGAGTGAGGGTTAAGAGAGAGTGTGAGAAACTTAGGCAGAGAGTGATATTCTGTAATTAGTGAGAGGCTGTGACAGGGGGTGTGAGTCTAAGGCTGGGTATATCAAACCGAGAGAGAGAGAGAGAGAGAGAGAGTAGTGTTGAGAGCGGGAGTGCTGCCTAAATACACAAATATGCACACACACACAAACACATAGAGAGAGAGAGACAAGAAGAATCCTTGCCTCGTGTGCTTACTCAAGACCTCAAGTGGATTTGTATGTATGATATGTCTCTAAAGATGGTGGCAAATGGTTGACTCCACGCACTTCTTCAGTATGTACCTTATTCCGACTTCAAGTCTCATTTACAAGAGTTGCTCAGGCCTAAAATTGAGTACCGCTGACATATGTCGATTGAGGCAGCCTAGTCTTCACTCGACAATTTTCGACGGATTTGCACCAAAATTTACATGCATATGCTCCAAGTTAGCGGAAAGGCTAAGACAGACTTTGCATTTCCCAACTCCCATCGATAGTGGAAATAATCGATTTTTTCATGCTTCTACAGCAGTTTTCATATAGTTTGCGGCCATTTTGTACTGGCCAGTGTGAGAGCCTATAGCTGGCTGCTACGAATAGTCAGGAAGATTCTATTGGCCAGCGTGAGAGCCAACAGCTGACTGACATGAATGCTAACTAGCATGCTAGCATGCAAAAAAATCGATATCTGCATTCGTCACAAGTGGGAAAAATTTAAATCTGCATGGCACTTTACTCCAATTGGCTCATTCGCTTGCTTAAACTCAACGTTGATTCTGATTCCGCAGAACTGAGTTGGGTGTGAAAAAGTATTTGTTGTTAACATTCTTTTTTCATTCGGTTTTTCCAGTTACGAGTCCTTTTTTTTTTTTTAAAGCTGATCGTTTTGTGTTCATTTTGTTTAGTTCTTTTTTCGTAACAGATTTAATGTTTAGTATAGAGCTTAGAAAAAATTCGCTGTGTGAGATAGGCAAGAAGTAAAGCATGTAGCAACATCAGCACGGCAAAGGGCACTCCTTTAAAGGCAAGGAAGGGCAAAAATAATTTAAGTCAAGGGATAGCGATTGCTGTATGAGTCGTACAATTTTTGAATCAAGCACGGGCAACGCCGGGCCATGCTGCTAGTAAGAAAATAAACGTTATTCCAATCCTAAAATAAGTTTCGGTTTTAATATTGATTGATTTATTTGATTTTTACGGTTTATCAACCTATTTGAAGGTTATTTAAAGCCCGAAAATATTCTTATACTGTGAGAATACTTTGGCGAAAAAAAATGATTTACTGATACAAGTCCCACTATTTAACCCATAACTGGGAGGGGGTAGAACAAGTGCATTCATACTCATCCGATGGCTATTTGCACATAAGGGAATATAAAGAACCCAACTGGAATTGAAACACGGCTCTCCGATGTTTAATTCCCAGACGTTATCCATTACACCATCCACTCATTCTAACTTGGTATGGTATTCCTAGTGATCACTCAACCAGGCTTGACATTGCTTAACTTCACTGCTTTCCAGAAAGTTTTCTTGGGAAGACCAAATTCTTTAATCTTGATTCAACGCGTAAATCTCTTTTGGTTTTAAATAACATAAAACAGGTTGATAACCTGTAAAAAATCCATCAATCAATCTTTTATGTCCTTGGATTTGATTTCAGATTGCAATCGTTAATAAGCAATAAGCAATTTTGGCAGGTTTCCGGCCATTTTCACGCTACCGATTACTTTTTGTTGGCAACGAGTTCGCTAAAGAATTCCTGCTCAAAGCCGAAACAACATTTTCAAACGACAAGATGAGATCTTAAAAATTACTCACAAGAAAATATGTTGGACCAAGATACTTCAGCTAATCGGCAATAGAATGTCGACATTTTTTTTTTTTTACTTTACATTAAAAGCTTTTAATTTATTTATTATTCACTTCAGGGACATTGTTTGGGTCGTCACCTTGAACCATCAATTTGGCATGGGCCAAATTTAACATGATAACTCCTGGCATCGAGATGACTGCAGACATAATTTCTTATTGGATGAAATATTGATAGCAGACTCAAGACAGAAATCAGGAACGGGAAAAGGAAGTGCGGAGGAATTCGGCGGTTGAAATAAAAAGAATGAGAATTGGCAGATTTAATGAATTGAAATCGATGGAAATGGCGAGTTGGTGGTGAGTTGATAAAAGCTGTAATAAATAGGGGGGGGTTGAAAGGAAAGAAACATAAAAGAGATGGAAGACAGAAAAAAATCGATGAAACACATGAAAAGGAATAGATAGCTAGCTAGATAGATAGATAGATAGATCTGTGCAACGTTTAATACACACATATATATATATATATATATATATATATATATATATATATATAATGTATATATATTGAAGAAAATATTTATCGGAGGTTGAGTGTTTACAGATATTGACTGTGGACATGCACTGTTGTTTTCTATCTATCTATCTATCTAGCTAGCTAGCTAGCTATCTATGTACCTATCCCAGGCTGTTTATATCTATCTATCTATCTCAGGCTGTTCATATCTATCTATCTATCTATATCTATCTATCTATTGTTCATTGTTCATCCTATCTATCTATCTATCTATCTATCTATCTATCTATCTATCTATCTGTCTCACTTTCTTCATCCCTATCTATCTATTTATCTCAGTCCGTTCATATCTATCTATCTATCTATCTATCTATCTATCTATCTATCTCAGTCTGTTCATATCTATCTATCTATCTATCTATCTATCTATCTATCTATCTATCTATCTATCTCAGACTGTTCATATCTATCTATCTATCTATCTATCTATCTATCTATCTATCTCACTTTCTTCATATCTATCTATCTATCTATCTATCTATCTATCTATCTATCTATCTATCTATCCCCTCACACAAACATACATGTTGCTTGTGCGTGTGTCTGTGTGCGTGTATGCCTGCTTACGCAATGTTATCGAATGTGTGCTCAGTTGAAACAACCGAAGACGCAATCACGTAAGCGAAGAAGAAAACAAAAAAAATAGGTGAAACTATGTTTACGCAATTCTTTCACCAGATGAAAACCACCATAGACTCCAATTATACGCGATGATTTATCAAAACAGCAGCAAATAAGTTTTTAATCAGGACGTTTTGCCCTTTCTACAACCTCGACCCTCTTCGCCTATTCATCATACTGAAGTCAATCAAGACGTTTTTTTTCCTCTACATAAAAATTGTTTGAAACGCGGCCAAAATGAGATCGTTTTCTGCTTCTCTTTCGTTTCTCTGGTCTCATCGCCAAAGAAATGACTAAAAACTGTAAGAACACATCGATTCTTCTATATTGGTCATATGAAATCTGTCTATATTTCCGAAATGGGGTATGGCAGTTATTTAAACTATTTACGTTGTTCGGACTGCTGTCATCGTCTTTGAAGTCGTAAAAAATGTAAGACCACATCGATTCTTCTATGTTGGTCAAAGGAGATATGTCTATATTTCCGAAATGAGGTATGGCAATTATTTAAACTATTTACGTTGTTCGGACTGCTGTCATCGTCTTTGTAGCCGTAAAAAATGGTCAAAAGAACACATCGAAATTCAATTATACTATTTACGTTGTTCGGATGTTGCTCGTAAAAATGGAGATATTCTTCTATGTTTCCAAAGGAAATGGGGTATGGCAATTATTTAAACTATTTACGTTGTTCGGACTGCTGTCATCGTCTTTGTAGCCGTAAAAAAATGTAAGACCACATCGATTCTTCTATGTTGGTCAAAGGAAATATGTCTGTATTTCCGAGATGATATGTAGCAATTATTTAAACTATTTACATTGTTCGGACTGCTGTTCTCCTCTTTCTTGTCGTATTCACGACGTTTCGGCCATTGTACGCTCCGCCCTTCTTCCGATGATTGGAAATTCGAACTAAAGCCTTTATTCCGTCCACTGGGGTAGGTTGTTCTAGTTTCACGGGCCATGCCTCTTCCGGATGTCTCAGTTATCTCCCTTTGAACTCAACTGTCCAAGAGTTTGTTCACCACATTGAACTCACAACAGTTTGGATGAAGTCACTGGATTCAGCCAACGATTTTATCCACAGGGACATGTCTTCTTGTGGACATCAGTGTATGAATTTTTGGTATTTATTAATATAATGTCTCAATTTCATTTTTTACCTGAGCTCATATTGCAAATTTTGTTGCTATTATTGCTTTTCTCAAACACTGCGTATTAGTGGTTCCCGTATTGTATTCATTTCTATGTTTGGTCGGCTCAGGAGATACGATTTCAAGCATTTATATTTGCTCCTCATTCTGGAAATAGAACTTAAACTATGCAATGACAACGAGTATCCTTTGATACACAGCGTCTTCATTACTGGGGTGGCTGAATATATTTGGTCCTTGAAATCCTCAAGTCTTATGCCAACAGATGTTATTTAATCGCCTACTCGTATTGGGTGCATTTAAAAGAAGGTTGGTTTACCACGTTGAGGCCACTTGTAAAATTATATCAAACGTCAATTTCGTAATAGCCAACTTGGACAAGAACAAAAAAATTAAGAGTTGACATCAGCCGACGTCTTAACATTGATTTTACAGTCAAAACATCACTGCCAATAAAGTCTTTATTAGCGACGGCAGATGAAAATATAACAGTAAATTCAGTCGGTTAGGCCTACACGAAAATATAAGCCAAAGACACCATTACTGCTACGTTGGTGTCATTTTCCACCAACACTTTAGAGCAAAACGATATAAAATCGCTGAAAAAAAATATATATACATATACAGATAGATAGATAGATAGATAGATAGATATACACAAGTTTTAACTGAAAATAGATATATAGATGTATTGATAGATATTAACAGACTATATGGGTAAAAGTACAGAATGAAAAAGATGGATAGATGCATACATACATACAGATAGATACATAGATAGATGCAAGTCTTAAATGAAAAAAATATATATATATAGCTATATATATATATATAGAGAGAGAGAGAGATGTATCGATAGATATTAACAGATTATATAGATAGTCCAGAATGAAATAGATGGATAAATATATACACACATATAGATAGATGCAATTCTTTACTCAAAATAGTTATATATATATTAAGAAAAGGACAAAGTCCGACAATTTATTTATTAAAGACATTTTTATGTTTAACGTTCTTTTTTATAGATACAAGTATTTAAGTAAATGCTCTGTTTATAATAAACAGTATTAAATAACATTTACCGGCCTGAATGTCCGAGAAATTTTCATAGAAAATATTCGTCTTTTGACAGGATTCGAACCTGCATCCTATACGGAACCGTCATTTACGCTGACGTGCCTTACCGTCTCGGCCACAAAGGAGCGTTCGGTAGGCAAGGTCGAATTTACTGCTTATAAACTTCAATCTTCCATGAATCTCGTACATTCATAACTGCTCATGGCGTATCAAATGTAAACAAATGACGTCATATATTAAGAAATGGACAAATCCGAGAATTTATTTATTAAAGACATTTTTATGCTTAACGTTCTTTTTTATAGATACAAGTATTTAAATAAATGCTCTGTTTATAATAAACAGTATTAAATAACATTTTCCGGCCTAAATGTCCGAGAAATTTTCATAGAAAATATTCGTCCTTTGACAGGATTCGAACCTGCATCCTATACGGAACCGTCATTTACGCTGACGTGCCTTAACCGACTCGGCCACAAATGTAAATACTTGTACCTATAAAAAAGAAAGTTAAACATAAAAATGTCTTTAATAAATATATATATATATAGAGAGAGAGAGAGAAAGAAAGAGAGAGAGATGTATCGATATATATATATATCTCTGTATGTATGTATATTTTAATTCTGTACTATATATATAGTCTGTTAATATCTATCGATACATCTCTCTCTCTCTCTCTCTCTCTATATATATATATATATATATATATATATATATATATAGATATAGATAGATAG
>CAHIKZ030004208.1:1567500-1602500 GCA_903632075.3 Acanthosepion pharaonis
GAATAGACTGAGATAGATAGATAGATAGATAGATAGATAGATAGATAGATAGATAGATACGAATAGACTGAGATAGATAGATAGATACGAATAGACTGAGATAGATAGATAGATAGATAGATAGATAGATAGATAGATAGATAGATAGATACGAATAGACTGAGATAGATAGATAGATAGATAGATAGATAGATAGATAGATAGATAGATAAATGCACACATACATACATACATAGATGGATGTAATAAACTTAGATAATGAACAGACAGATAGATAGATAGATAGATAGATAGATAGATAGATAGATAGATAGATAGATGTAATCTGACAGAGTAGGTAACACTGAGGTTAGCAGCTACGTTTTATAATCTTAGACATACATTGGAATGAGGGCATCTTTCATTGCATAAAAATATTTCTAAATTCTTATCGGATGAAAAAAAACACAGGTGGATACATAATTGAACATTTACAGTAAATTCTGTAATCTATCGTTTTACCTCGTGACTTCCGCCTAGAGGCACGCGCACCATTCTTGGTGCTAACAATCCACCTCCGCCTCATTCTCTGGTTCCTTTTCAACATTTACAACGAATGAAGGTAATTCTGTTGCACTTAGCCATACATCCATCCATCATAGCCAAACAAAGTCCGACGCGAACTCACTTTCACTCCAATCAGCCGAGATGATCTCTGTAAATTTGTTGGACGAAACATGCAATGAACACATTAGTTTTGTGTCGGTAGGCAGGAAACTGGGGCAAGATGTCCGCTCCCAAAGCTTCACGGTGGATTATTGGATCTGTGGACCCATTTACAGATCTGAATCCAGCTGCGGGGAGTGGGGGAGGGCTTTTTTGTCGGTTGGAATGCTCGTGTTGAAATTAGTTTGAAGGGAGCACTAAAGTGTTGATGGAGGATATACAAAAATAGCTCTGAATCGTGAAGTTTTAAATGAGGCTGATCCGACATGGGGTACTGGCAAAGTAAGTTGATCTAGAAAAGCCTTTAAGCGATTGCAGTTCCTTAACGTTGTTCATAATTTCTCTAGAAATCCGACTTGAAGAGAAACGATGTAAAAAGAATCCGTCTTTACCATAGACTCATCAAAATAACCAACTTTAAAGTCATTATAATATAATATTATATCTTTATGATACACTATAGTGAACGGTTTCAACTGCCACATAATGTCGGATTGGGGGCGGGCAGAAGTTAGCTAAGCTTACTAAATCGGCATAGTTTAGAATTGGCTTCCCAGATATTTCTTCTAAAGTTTTCTCATTTTTTTAAAAACTCCCACTAAACACTTGCGTCTTAGTAACTTTATCGCCTTGCTTGTTGATGAAATGATTTGCTTTGATTTGTTTGTTTGTCAACACTATACGGGTCATTTAACGCCGAAATTTAATTTGGGGTGGGGGGAATTTGAAGTAATAAAAATATATATCTTTCTGCTTTCGCAATTGACTACATGGTAGATGATACTCAGCTTTTATGAATATATATGTTGACGTTTGGGCGCCTCGCCGTGGTGTAACGGTTAAAAAGCGTGTCTTGCTGGATCAATTACGACTAAGTCGTGAATTCGATCCTCATTGTGTGTGACATACTTTCGGCCTTGTTCCACATCTAAGCCGCGCTTAGAAAATCATTCTACATGTTTGTGTGGACATAATTACTAGAGGCAGTGATATGTGTGTTTTATGTTGTTGCTCTGTTGAAGTTATAATTTTGTTAAAGTTATATTTTTGATTTCTTGTTAAATTGTCGGATACTATGTGACTTAATGTCATGAACGTGTTCTTTTATTTTAGTTGTTCGATTTTGTTTAGCAGCATATCAACCTGCATGAGTTATTTAATACATACTAGCAGTAGAGCCCGGCGTTGCTCGGGGATGTAACAGTAAGAGATAGATCAAGTATCGACCATCATAAAGACTGAAAAATAAAATTGACAAAGATTATTGTTTAAGGTTGACGGACACGCATGTCTTAATTAGTTTTTTTTTTAGTTTTTTTTGTTTTTTTTACGAATTGGTCAAACCCAAACTCAAACAAAAACATTGTTTTCAATCGTTATGAGTCTACCGATTGAACAGAATTTTATTATAAACAATTGTCTTGTAAATGGAATTTTTAAAGCATTCTGAATGTAAAAATAAAGAAAAAAGTGTGCAAGACAATAAGTAACACTACCTGCCAAAAAAAAGTGAAGTTTTGTTGAAATCGATTGAAAAATATAGGAAATCCGATCCCATATATAAACGAACACACACACACACACACACACACACACACACACACACACACACACACACAACCTGGGTTTTATAATAAGTATAATTCGATATGAGTTGTCCCCCTTTCATTCTCGTGATGCATCTTAATCGTGTTTTCAAATTGATTTCGTGCAAAAACAATTGTGTTTTTCCCATTTTTAGCGCTGTCAGAACCACCGCAAGGTAATTTTACGTAGTCCTGTGAAGTTTTGTTGAAATCGGTTAAATGTAGGAAATCCGATCCAATATATAAACGTACAGATAGACACACACACACACACACACACACACACACACACACACACACACACAAAACCTGGGTTTTTATAATAAATATGATTTATAATAAAATGACCCACAATATATTTTATCTGTAAATAAAATTAAAAATTAAAAATTAAAATTTAAATTAAAAATTAAAAAAAAATACGCTTTTAAGTAGGCGCCCGAGGGGGTCGTCAGTGATATTTTGATTTGGTTCATCAGGGAGTTTCGGGTCTTTCAACATCATACTCCCTATCACCAAATCAACCCAATCAGGGGAGATCAACCCTTGATTCCCCCTCACGATTAAACGCTAACAGCTACTCTGGCCTTTTTAAAGAATTAGATGAAGAAAGACCTCATATTCCGCACATCCGATTGGATATTTGTAACAACCAATCCGCTGCGTGAACTATCTTTTAAATGGCCCGCGGTGGGAACTGGCTTCTTTTCTTATTTCGGTGGATTGCAGTTTCGATGGATAACGGAGGGGGTAATCTTAATGTTCCTGAGTTTAACCCTTTTCCTTAAGTACTCTATAGTTTAATTACTTGCTGTTTTTATTCTATTTGTCTTTTTTTCTTTTCTTTTGGCAGGGAAACTTAAACTTAACCCTATTATCACATACATAGAATTGTGTTAAAAATATTTAGATTTCAGCTTTAACTAACTTATAGAGATTGATATGTAGCTAAACAAAATCAACCACTCAACCTTGTTCTGACATCCATTTGCTCAAACCTGTTCAGTAAGTTACTTGCTGTTACCTCTTGTGTCTTTCACCTTCAGTGTGTCTTGTGTGTGTTAAATTCTCCAAGCCTTCTTTTCTTTGTATGTATCCCATGAATTTCAGCTTCCCCACGTCAGATTTTTAGCAGCAGCTTCTTTGTATTATCTGTTTAAATATCTGGAATTAACAATTATCATTATTAACAATATTTTTTTTTAAGCATTTCACTCCTGGAAAGGCGTGAAGCCACTAGCACGCAAGGGGTTACAGAGGATTTGGAGCGAGAGTAGATAGGAATGATAGAGGAAAGGATCAAGGAAACTGGAGATGTCGATTGACATTACATTTGAATAGTTGAAGACTATAGCTATCAGGGAAACAGGAATAGGGAAGGGAGTTCCACAGGCGATAGGTGCAACATATGAAGCTATTGGAGTAGAACGCTTGAATTCGCGAAGTCTGGGAACTAGCGAAAGCAGCCCATCGGAGCAATTACCATGAAAGTATTTGTAAAAAAGACAGAGAGAGGCGACGGGACGTCTCTGAGAAAGCGACTGCAGACGACATGCCAGATCAGGGCCAATTATATTGCATATCCGTCTCTGGATCTTATCAAGAACCCCGATGCAAACAGAAGGGGCTCCAGACCATATATGGCAGCAATACTCCATGCAAGGGCGAATGGTTGATTTGTAGATTTGAAGAATCGATTCCGGGAAGAAAAATTTCCTGGCGCGGCACAGGGAGCCAACTTTCCTTGCGGTGGACGAAGCAATTGACTCAATGTATTTGTTCCATCTCAGGTCAGTAGACAACGTGAGACCGAGCAGCCGCAGAGAGGTGCTCTCGGGAAGTTGAGCGGCAGACATTCTAAATGGGGGCAAGGAAGGATCTCTGTGGTGATTAATAGAGAGCAGTTTTGTTTTTGAAGCATTAAAGTTGACCAGCTAATTCCTGCCCCAGTTCACAACCGATTGGAGGTCCTTTTCGAGACGAACAGCCAGGTTAGATTTGTCAGCGACACTAGATTTGTTTTTGAGGCAGGAGTAAATTATAGTGTCGTCCTCGTACATGTCTACTTGTCAGATTGTCTTTGTTGTTATTATCACAATGTTTCAGCCGTTGTGCTCTTAGACCTTCTTCAGGAGTGCGTTGCTTTGTTGTTCTCATACTCCTTAAAATTGCCTCATGATTCGCATGTTCTGTCTATGGAATTCTCAGTATTCTTTGGTCAAACCATGTCTCTTTCAGGTTCTTTTTTTTTCAGGTGTGCGGAAATTGTCAAGAATTAACTCAAATGCATTAGATGAATTTCTTTTAAAATATCTCCATATTTACCATTAGACTGCTTCTATTGTAGAGAGCAAATTTTCTATGATCAACTCTTCTATGTTCGAGTAAGCACGGATCAATTCTTCTACGGTTGGGTTAGCACTGATCAAATTTTCTGAGATCGAGTCAGCTCAGATTAATTCTTCATAGATCGGGTCAGCAAGATTACGTCAGCATAGATCAAGCCTTGTAAGATCGGGTCAGTGCAGATCAACTCTGCTAAGCTCGGGTCAGTACAGATCAAATTTTCTGAGATCGAGTCAGCACAGATTAATTGTTCATAGATCGGGTCAGCAAGATTATGTCAGCATACATCAAGCCTTCTAAGGTCGGGTCAGTGCGGATAAACTATTCTAAGCTCAAGTGGGTACAGATCAACTAGGTAATCATAGATCAACGTTTCGAAAATTGGGCCAGCTCAGATCAATTCATCTAAGATCGGGTCAGTACAGGTCAAAGCTTTTAAGCTCGGGTCAGCACAGATAAACTTTTCTAAGATCGGGTCAGCACTGAACAACTCTTCTGAGGTCGTGTCCAAACAGATCAACTCTTCTGAGATCGGGTCACCTCTGATAAACTCTTCTAAGATTATGTCAGCACAGATCAACTTTTTAAGATCGGGTCAGCACAAATTCATTCTTCATAGATATGGTCAGCGAGATTATGTCAGCATAGATCTATCCTTGTAAGATTGGGACAGCACAGATAAACTTTTCTATAATCGGTTCAGCACAGATTAACTTTTCTAAGATCGTGTCAAAACAGATCAAATCTTAAAAAGATCTGGTCATCACAGATCAAATTTTCTGAGATCGGGTCAGCAGAGACTAATTCTTCATAGATCGGGTCAGCAAGATTATATCATCATAGACCAATCCTTCTAAGATCGGGCTAGCACAGATCAACTCTTCTAAGATCGGCTCAATAAAGATTAAGTATTCTAAGATTGGGTCAGCACAGATCATTTTTTATACGATCGGGTCAGCACACAACAACTCTTCTAAGATCGTGTCAAAACAGATCAACTCTTCTAAGATCTGTCACCTCTGATAAACTCTTCAAGGTTAACATTATTTACATTATTCCAACTATTTTTCTCATCTTTGTCGCCATATTTATTACAACGTTTTGTGCCTTTTTCAGGTGGTTGGAATGTCGAACTGAACCCTTTATTTCGCTCACTGGGGTAGACTGTTCTGTCAGTTATCGCCTGTTAATTTCCCTCTGAAAGTTCTCCACTGCCTTAACCGGGTATCGAACTCACACTTTTTGGGTCCTGTCACTGGATATAACCAACGCCTTTATCCACTGTGCCATTTGTCCTTGAGAAGATCTATGTATGAATTTCATGGTATTATAAAACTAATGTCTCAGCATTTTTACCAGTGCTCATATTGCAACTTTTGTTGTTATTATTGAAACTAGAAACATTGAGCATAGGTTTTTTACCAGAAGGAAATATAAACAGATACTGAAGGGCCGAAACTTTTGACAAAGATGAGGACAATATTCCGAATAATTAAATAATGTAAATAGTCTCATCTATCTCAAAATATAAACAGTGAGCGAAATAAATATGGTTCAAAGATGAAACAATATCCGAATAATGTAAAACCACATAAACCTCATCTCAGAAATATAAACAGATACTGAAGGGCCGAAACGTTGTAATAAATATGGTGACAAAGATGAGGACAATAGTCCGAATAATGTAAATAATGTACATAATACCTCATCTCAGAAATATAAACAGATACTGAAGGGCCGAAACGTTGTAATAAATATGGTGACAAAGATGAGGACAATATTCCGAATAATGTAAATAATGTACATAATACCTCATCTCAGAAATATAAACAGATACTGAAGGGCCGAAACGTTGTAATAAATATGGTGACAAAGATGAGGACAATAGTCCGAATAATGTTAATAATGTACATAATACCTCATCTCAGAAATATAAACAGATACTGAAGGGCCGAAACGTTGTAATAAATATGGTGACAAAGATGAGGACAATAGTCCGAATAATGTAAATAATGTACATAATACCTCATCTCAGAAATATAAACAGATACTGAAGGGCCGAAACGTTGTAATAAAATATGGTGACAAAGATGAGGACAATATTCCGAATAATGTAAATAATGTACATAATACCTCATCTCAGAAATATAAACAGATACTGAAGGGCCGAAACGTTGTAATAAATATGGCGACAAAGATGAGGACAATAGTCCGAATAATGTAAATAATGTACATAATACCTCATCTCAGAAATATAAACAGATACTGAAGGGCCGAAACGTTGTAATAAATATGGCGACAAAGATGAGGACAATATTCCGAATAATGTAAATAATGTACATAATACCTCATCTCAGAAATATAAACAGATACTGAAGGGCCGAAACGTTGTAATAAATATGGCAACAAAGATGAGGACAATAGTCCGAATAATGTAAATAATGTACATAATACCTCATCTCAGAAATATAAACAGATACTGAAGGGCCGAAACGTTGTAATAAATATGGCGACAAAGATGAGGACAATAGTCCGAATAATGTAAATAATGTACATAATACCTCATCTCAGAAATATAAACAGATACTGAAGGGCCGAAACGTTGTAATAAATATGGTGACAAAGATGAGGACAATATTCCGAATAATGTAAATAATGTACATAATACCTCATCTCAGAAATATAAACAGATACTGAAGGGCCGAAACGTTGTAATAAATATGGTGACAAAGATGAGGACAATAGTCCGAATAATGTAAATAATGTACATAATACCTCATCTCAGAAATATAAACAGATACTGAAGGGCCGAAACGTTGTAATAAATATGGCGACAAAGATGAGGACAATATTCCGAATAATGTAAATAATGTACATAATACCTCATCTCAGAAATATAAACAGATACTGAAGGGCCGAAACGTTGTAATAAATATGGCGACAAAGATGAGGACAATAGTCCAAATAATGTAAATAATGCACATAATACCTCATCTCAGAAATATAAACAGATACTGAAGGGATGAAACGTTGTAATAAATATGGTGACAAAGATGAGGACAATAGTCCGAATCATGTAAATAATGTATATAATACCTCATCTCAGAAATATAAACAGATACTGAAGGGCCGAAACGTTGTAATAAATATGGCGACAAAGATGAGGACAATAGTCCGAATAATGTAAATAATGTACATAATACCTCATCTCAGAAATATAAACAGATACTGAAGTGCCAAAACGTTGTAATAAATATGGTGACAAAGATGAGGACAACAGTCGGAATAATGTAAATAATGTACATAATACCTCATCTCAGAAATATAAACAGATACAGAAGGGCCGAAACGTTGTAATAAATATGGTGACAAAGATGAGGACAATAGTCCGAATAATGTAAATAATGTACATAATACCTCATCTCAGAAATATAAACAGATACTGAAGGGCCGAAACGTTGTAATAAATATGGTGACAAAGATGAGGACAATTTTCCGAATAATGTAAATAATGTACATAATACCTCATCTCAGAAATATAAACAGATACTGAAGGCCAAAACGTTGTAATAAATATGGTGACAAAGATGAGGACAATAGTCCGAATAATGTAAATAATGTACATAATACCTCATCTCAGAAATATAAACAGATACTGAAGGGCCGAAACGTTGTAATAAATATGGTGACAAAGATGAGGACAATAGTCCGAATAATGTAAATAATGTACATAATACCTCATCTCAGAAATATAAACAGATACTGAAGGGCCGAAACGTTGTAATAAATATGGCGACAAAGATGAGGACAATAGTCCGAATAATGTAAATAATGTACATAATACCTCATCTCAGAAATATAAACAGATACTGAAGGGCCGAAACGTTGTAATAAATATGGCGACAAAGATGAGGACAATAGTCCGAATAATGTAAATAATGTACATAATACCTCATCTCAGAAATATAAACAGATACTGAAGGGCCGAAACGTTGTAATAAATATGGCGACAAAGATGAGGACAATAGTCCGAATAATGTAAATAATGTACATAATACCTCATCTCAGAAATATAAACAGATACTGAAGGGCCGAAACGTTGTAATAAATATGGCGACAAAGATGAGGACAATTTTCCGAATAATGTAAATAAGTCTCAGAAATATAAACAGATACTGAAGTGCCAAAAAATAAATATGGTGACAAAGATGAGGACAATAGTCCGAATAATGTAAATAATGTACATAATACCTCATCTCAGAAATATAAACAGATACTGAAGGGCCGAAACGTTGTAATAAATATGGCGACAAAGATGAGGACAATAGTCCGAATAATGTAAATAATGTACATAATACCTCATCTCAGAAATATAAACAGATACTGAAGGGCCGAAACGTTGTAATAAATATGGTGACAAAGATGAGGACAATAGTCCGAATAATGTAAATAATGTACATAATACCTCATCTCAGAAATATAAACAGATACTGAAGGGCCAAAACGTTGTAATAAATATGGTGACAAAGATGAGGACAATAGCCCGAATAATGTAAATAGTGTACATAATACATCATCTCAGAAATATAAACAGATACTGAAGGGCCGAAACGTTGTAATAAATATGGTGACAAAGATGAGGACAATAGTCCGAATAATGTAAATAATGTACATAATAATTTCATCTCAGAAATATAAACAGATACTGAAGTGCCAAAACGTTGTAATAAATATGGTGACAAAGATGAGGACAATAGTCCGAATAATGTAAATAATGTACATAATACCTCATCTCAGAAATATAAACAGATACTGAAGGGCCAAAAACGTTGTAATAAATATGGTGACAAAGATGAGGACAATAGTCCGAATAATGTAAATAATGTACATAATACCTCATCTCAGAAATATAAACAGATACTGAAGGGCCGAAACGTTGTAATAAATATGGTGACAAAGATGAGGACAATAGTCCGAATAATGTAAATAATGTACATAATACCTCATCTCAGAAATATAAACAGATACTGAAGGGCCGAAACGTTGTAATAAATATGGTGACAAAGATGAGGACAATAGTCCGAATAATGTAAATAATGTACATAATACCTCATCTCAGAAATATAAACAGATACTGAAGGGCCGAAACGTTGTAATAAATATGGTGACAAAGATGAGGACAATAGTCCGAATAATGTAAATAATGTACATAATACCTCATCTCAGAAATATAAACAGATACTGAAGGGCCGAAACGTTGTAATAAATATGGTGACAAAGATGAGGACAATAGTCCGAATAATGTAAATAATGTACATAATACCTCATCCTCATCTCAGAAATATAAACAGATATCTGAAGATACAGAAGTGCCAAAACGTTGTAATAAATATGGTGACAAAGATGAGGACAATAGTCCGAATAATGTAAATAATGTACATAATACCTCATCTCAGAAATATAAACAGATACTGAAGGGCCGAAACGTTGTAATAAATATGGCGACAAAGATGAGGACAATAGTCCGAATAATGTAAATAATGTACATAATACCTCATCTCAGAAATATAAACAGATACTGAAGGGCCGAAACGTTGTAATAAATATGGTGACAAAGATGAGGACAATAGTCCGAATAATGTAAATAATGTACATAATACCTCATCTCAGAAATATAAACAGATACTGAAGGCCGAAACGTTGTAATAAATATGGTGACAAAGATGAGGACAATAGTCCGAATAATGTAAATAATGTACATAATACCTCATCTCAGAAATATAAACAGATACTGAAGGGCCGAAACGTTGTAATAAATATGGTGACAAAGATGAGGACAATAGTCCGAATAATGTAAATAATGTACATAATACCTCATCTCAGAAATATAAACAGATACTGAAGGGCCGAAACGTTGTAATAAATATGGTGACAAAGATGAGGACAATAGTCCGAATAATGTAAATAATGTACATAATACCTCATCTCAGAAATATAAACAGATACTGAAGGCCGAAACGTTGTAATAAATATGGCGACAAAGATGAGGACAATAGTCCGAATAATGTAAATAATGTACATAATACCTCATCTCAGAAATATAAACAGATACTGAAGGGCCGAAACGTTGTAATAAATATGGTGACAAAGATGAGGACAATAGTCCGAATAATGTAAATAATGTACATAATACCTCATCTCAGAAATATAAACAGATACTGAAGGGCTGAAAAACGTTGTAATAAATATGGTGACAAAGATGAGGACAATAGTCCGAATAAGTAAAATAATGGACATAATACCTCATCTCAGAAATATAAACAGATACTGAAGGGCCAAACGTTGTAATAAAAACAAAGATGAGGACAATAGTCCGAATAATGTAAATAATGTACATAATACCTCATCTCAGAAATATAAACAGATACTGAAGGGCCGAAACGTTGTAATAAATATGGTGACAAAGATGAGGACAATAGTCCGAATAATGTAAATAATGTACATAATACCTCATCTCAGAAATATAAACAGATACTGATGGGCCGAAACGTTGTAATAAATATGGTGACAAAGATGAGGACAATTTTCCGAATAATGTAAATAATGTACATAATACCTCATCTCAGAAATATAAACAGATACTGAAGTGCCAAAACGTTGTAATAAATATGGTGACAAAGATGAGGACAATAGTCCGAATAATGTAAATAATGTACATAATACCTCATCTCAGAAATATAAACAGATACTGAAGGGCCGAAACGTTGTAATAAATATGGCGACAAAGATGAGGACAATAGTCCGAATAATGTAAATAATGTACATAATACCTCATCTCAGAAATATAAACAGATACTGAAGGGCCGAAACGTTGTAATAAATATGGCGACAAAGATGAGGACAATAGTCCGAATAATGTAAATAATGTACATAATACCTCATCTCAGAAATATAAACAGATACTGAAGGGCCGAAACGTTGTAATAAATATGGCGACAAAGATGAGGACAATATTCCGAATAATGTAAATAATGTACATAATACCTCATCTCAGAAATATAAACAGATACTGAAGGGCCGAAACGTTGTAATAAATATGGCGACAAAGATGAGGACAATAGTCCGAATAATGTAAATAATGTACATAATACCTCATCTCAGAAATATAGACAGATACTGAAGTGCCAAAATGTTGTAATAAATATGGTGACAAAGATGAGGACAATAGTCCGAATAATGTAAATAATGTACATAATACCTCATCTCAGAAATATAAACAGATACTGAAGGGCCGAAACGTTGTAATAAATATGGTGACAAAGATGAGGACAATAGTCCGAATAATGTAAATAATGTACATAATACCTCATCTCAGAAATATAAACAGATACAGAAGGCCAAAACGTTGTAATAAATATGGCGACAAAGATGACAACAGGACAATATCTCAGAAATATAAACAGATAATGTTGTAATAAAATGACACAAGATGAGGACAATAGTCCGAATAATGTAAATACACATAATACCTCATCTCAGAAATATAAACAGATACTGAAGGGCCGAAACGTTGTAATAAATATGGCGACAAAGATGAGGACAATAGTCCGAATAATGTAAATAATGTACATAATACCTCATCTCAGAAATATAAACAGATACTGAAGGGCCGAAACGTTGTAATAAATATGGCGACAAAGATGAGGACAATATTCCGAATAATGTAAATAATGTACATAATACCTCATCTCAGAAATATAAACAGATACTGAAGGGCCGAAACGTTGTAATAAATATGGCGACAAAGATGAGGACAATAGTCCGAATAATGTAAATAATGTACATAATACATCATCTCAGAAATATAAACAGATACTGAAGGGCCGAAACGTTGTAATAAATATGGCGACAAAGATGAGGACAATATTCCGAATAATGTAAATAATGTACATAATACCTCATCTCAGAAATATAAACAGATACTGAAGGGCCGAAACGTTGTAATAAATATGGCGACAAAGATGAGGACAATAGTCCGAATAATGTAAATAATGTACATAATACCTCATCTCAGAAATATAAACAGATACTGAAGGGCCGAAACGTTGTAATAAATATGGCGACAAAGATGAGGACAATATTCCGAATAATGTAAATAATGTACATAATACCTCATCTCAGAAATATAAACAGATACTGAAGGGCCGAAACGTTGTAATAAATATGGCGACAAAGATGAGGACAATATTCCGAATAATGTAAATAATGTACATAATACCTCATCTCAGAAATATAAACAGATACTGAAGGGCCGAAACGTTGTAATAAATATGGCGACAAAGATGAGGACAATGGTCCGAATAATGTAAATAATGTACATAATACCTCATCTCAGAATTATAAACAGATACTGAAGGGCCGAAACGTTGTAATAAATATGGCGACAAAGATGAGGACAATATTCCGAATAATGTAAATAATGTACATAATACTTCATCTCAGAAATATAAACAGATACTGAAGGGCCGAAACGTTGTAATAAATATGGCGACAAAGATGAGGACAATAGTCCGAATAATGTAAATAATGTACATAATACCTCATCTCAGAAATATAGACAGATACTGAAGTGCCAAAATGTTGTAATAAATATGGTGACAAAGATGAGGACAATAGTCCGAATAATGTAAATAATGTACATAATACCTCATCTCAGAAATATAAACAGATACTGAAGGGCCGAAACGTTGTAATAAATATGGTGACAAAGATGAGGACAATAGTCCGAATAATGTAAATAATGTACATAATACCTCATCTCAGAAATATAAACAGATACAGAAGTGCCAAAACGTTGTAATAAATATGGTGACAAAGATGAGGACAACAGTCGGAATAATGTAAATAATGTACATAATACCTCATCTCAGAAATATAAACAGATACTGAAGGGCCGAAACGTTGTAATAAATATGGTGACAAAGATGAGGACAATTTTCCGAATAATGTAAATAATGTACATAATACCTCATCTCAGAAATATAAACAGATACTGAAGTGCCAAAACGTTGTAATAAATATGGTGACAAAGATGAGGACAATAGTCCGAATAATGTAAATAATGTACATAATACCTCATCTCAGAAATATAAAGAGATACTGAAGGGCCAAAACTTTTGTAATAAATATGGTGACACAAGATGAGGACAATATTCCGAATAATGTAAATAATGTACATAATACCTCATCTCAGAAATATAAACAGATACTGAAGTGCCAAAACGTTGTAATAAATATGGTGAAAAAGATGAGGACAATAGTCCGAATAATGTAAATAATGTACATAATACCTCATCTCAGAAATATAAACAGATACTGAAGGGCCGAAACGTTGTAATAAATATGGCGACAAAGATGAGGACAATAGTCCGAATAATGTAAATAATGTACATAATACCTCATCTCAGAAATATAAACAGATACTGAAGGACCGAAATGTTGTAATAAATATGGCGACAAAGATGAGGACAATAGTCCGAATAATGTAAATAATGTACATAATACCTCATCTCAGAAATATAAACAGATACTGAAGGGCCGAAACGTTGTAATAAATATGGCGACAAAGATGAGGACAATATTCCGAATAATGTAAATAATGTACATAATACCTCATCTCAGAAATATAAACAGATACTGAAGGGCCGAAACTTTGTAATAAATATGGCGACAAAGATGAGGACAATATTCCGAATAATGTAAATAATGTACATAATACCTCATCTCAGAAATATAAACAGTTACTGAAGGGCCGAAACGTTGTAATAAATATGGCGACAAAGATGAGGACAATAGTCCGAATAATGTAAATAATGTACATAATACCTCATCTCAGAAATATAGACAGATACTGAAGGGCTGAAATGTTGTAATAAATATGGCGACAAGGATGAGGACAATAGTACGAATAATGTAAATAATGTACATAATACCTCATCTCAGAAATATAAACAGATACTGAAGGGCTGAAATGTTGTAATAAATATGGCGACAAGGATGAGGACAATAGTACGAATAATGTAAATAATGTACATAATACCTCATCTCAGAAATATAAACAGATACTGAAGGGCCGAAACGTTGTAATAAATATGGCGACAAAGATGAGGACAATAGTCCGAATAATGTTAATAATGTACATAATACATCATCTCAGAAATATAAACAGATACTGAAGGGCCGAAACGTTGTAATAAATATGGCGACAAAGATGAGGACAATAGTCCGAATAATGTTAATAATGTACATAATACCTGATGTCAGAAATATAGACAAATTCTTCTAAGATTATGTCAGCAGTGATCAACTTGTTCAAGATCAGGTCACCACAGATTCATTCTTCATAGATCTGGTCAGCACAAGTCAACACATCTAAGTTCAATGTTACCGATGGATTTAAAATACGACTCAAACTTCTGGTATTCCCTGGTGAGATTCCTGTTCTACACGTTAATGAATGATAGTTCAAGGACAAAAACGGATGGTAAAGAGATTAAAATTACGTAGAATCAAAACATATAAAGACAGGAAATTATTGATAACCATCATCAATCACAGCCTGAAGGGTCACGGCATATGAAAAGGGAATATTCTGAATGATGTTAGAATCGAACACAGACGTTTGAACATAGCAACGTCGAATGGAACATTCTTTTGAAATCCCAATAACCGTAGAGAAATCTTTTTGCACCTGCACATAAAAACAACTGCGTATTCAAATTAAAAGGACAAAAATAATATGATAAAACGAACTAAGCTATCGTCAATACAACCGCATTCACATTCCTCAAAGAATGGAAAAATAGTAATGAAGTCTTCTCGCTCGATGGCGCCAACTGATGTCTGCTTTCCTTCCATGGCACACCTGGTCTGTATAATCAGCCGGGAATACCTGCTGTAAGTCATTTCTCTGTGGGAGGCGAAAGCGTGGAGTATATTGCCTTAGCTTGTCTCGCTAGATCAATTACGACTGGGCAGTGAGTTCGATCCTCACTGGGTGCCCCCTACTTTCGGCCTTGTAACTTTGAACGAAAAAGAACGGAGACCAGTTATTCGTTATAAATTTTCTCCAGGATGATGCCCAGTACTACAATGTCTTCTGCATTTACTTTCGCACAAATCCCTTTGTCAAAAGGCATGTATCCACCGTATATACTCGAGTAGAGGACGAGTTTTTGTAATCAGTTTTTTTTTTTTACGCCTAAAATAAGGGACATTTTGAAGAGGTTAAAAATCATGTATTTTCGGTAACCGATTGCATTATACACAGGTAATTCTTTTCTGGATGGGATAAAATTCATCCATTTTCCTGGGTGTGACGATTAACTACATCAGGCAGCAAGACTTCTGATCTCTTGTTCCGAGGTCCACCCTGAATCAGGGTTGGTAGCATCTGTTAGGATCCCAGCTATGGGAAAACAGTGAGCCCCCAAACTTCCTGACTAAGGTAACCTCCTTTACCCTGGGCCTGTCTCCTTGTTTCTTTCCTTTTTGTTGTTACAAGAAGAGCAAAACTACATCCACTATGTGTGCCACTTAAAATCAACAAATACCTCATATAAATGAAGAATTAATAGATTAACCGTAGTTCGAATAATGTAAAATTATCAGAGGTGACCCGATCTGTTTTGACACGATCCTAGAAGACTGGTTGAGTGCTGACCCGATCGTATAAAAAATGATCTGTCCTGACCTAAGAATACTTAATCTTTGGTGAGCCGATCTTAGAAGAGTTGATCTGTACTAGCCCGATCTTAGAAGGATTGGTCTATGCTGATATAATCTTGCTGACTCGATCTCAGAAAATTTGATCTTTGATGACCTGATCTTAGAAGATTTGATCTATTTTGACACGATCTTAGAAGAGTTAATCTGTGCTGAACCGGTTTCAGAAAAGTTTTGTCGGTGCTGTCCCAATCTTAAAACAGTTAATCTGTGACGGCCCGATCTTAGAAGAATTGATCTATGCTGACGTAATCTTGATGACCTGATCTATGAAGAATGAATCTGTGCTGATCCGATCTTAAAAAGTTGACATAATCTTACAAGAGTTTTGTTACGGTTTTTTGTGTATATCTGTATGTAACTAGTGAGCGAGTCAAAGTGACTTAATTCCCTTTATAGTCTACCAATAGAAGATTAACCAATCAGGAGCCGCAGAACACTGGATCCGTCGTGTATAAAGGCGGCCATCTTTGTTTTGCTACCTGGATGACCAGAGACAACTTGTCCGGCGAACATGACAGACGGAAGAACTACGCTCTGCTACTTTGCTGCGATATCCACTGCGAACCTGCACTACGCTTTTTTACTGTCTCCGAAATATTCACTGCCAATCTCTGGATTCTATACTCGAAGACGACCGTCATGAAAATGTCTAACAAGTTTATCAGAGGTGACCCGATCTTAGAAGAGTTGATCTATTTGGACACGATCTTAGAAGAGTTGTTCAGTGCTGACCCGATCTATCAGAGAGTGAATGACGTTCTGCTGTTCATTTAACAACAGAACTAAAGAATCTAGGCCACAGTAAATAAGATAAAGCATCTTACCTGTATCGTTAAGGTTAACCGTATGTAGTGTGAGAATCTACTTGGTAGATTAGGGTCACCTAAAATGGATGAATTTTATCCCATCCAGAAAAGAATTACCTGTGTATAATGCAATCGGTTACCGAAAATACATGATTTTTAACCTCTTCAAAATGTCCCTTATTTTAGGCGTAAAAAAAAAAAACTGATTACAAAAACTCGTCCTCTACTCGAGTATATACGGTGGATACATGCCTTTTGACAAAGGGATTTGTGCGAAAGTGAATGCAAAATACTAAACCGGAATTTATCAGGTTTTAAGTTGCTGTTATTTTGCTTTGTACGAATTTTCGCCGATGTACATATTGTTTATTGCTATAATTTATAAATAAAAGAAAAAAGCTTTAATATCTTAATTACATTTTCTTTATGCTATAATATGTTTTACTATGTGGATGTCATTCTAAAATAAAAGTTGTACGATGTAGATATTTTTTCATTGTATATAACAGGCCAAAAAAATGATCTGTGTACAGTGCGACATCTTATTTTGGGCGTAAAAAAAACTGAACACAAAAACTCCTCCTCTACTCCAGTATATACACGTCTTTTGACAAAGGGTTTCATGCGAAAGTGAATGCAGAAGACATTGTAGTACTAGGCATCATCCTGGACAAAATTTATAACAAATAAATTGTCTTCGATCTTTTTCGTACAAATTTAAGCACAAAATGGTGAGCAAACCCACTTACCGTAAAATATCTGATACAAAATTTTAGATACCGTATTTTTGTTTTCATTCATCCTTGAATAAGGTAGCTCCCTTTACCCTGCACCTCCCTCCTATATAGCTTAAGTTTCTTGCCTTTTTTGTTGCCACATGAAGGCCAAAACCACATCCCCTATGTTTGCCACTTAAAATCAACAAATGCCTCATATAAATGAAGAATTAACAGATTTTTTTCCTGTCGCAGAGTGAATGACGTTCTGCTGTTCATTTAAAAACAGAAAGAAAGAATCTAGGCCACGGTATATTTGGCTAACCATAACGATACAGGTGAACTCTTTTAGCCTGATTCCTTTAGTCGAGATTCTTTCCTTTTGTTGTTAAATGAACAGCAGAACGTCATTCACTCTGCGATAAGAAAAAAAAATCTGTTAATACTTCATTTATATGAGGCATTTGTTGATTTTAAGTGGCACACAGAGTGGATGCGGTTTTGCCCTTCATGTAGCAACAAAAAGGAAAGAAACTTAAGTAGCTCACTTGTATCTTTATGTTTAACCAAAGGTACTATGAGAATCAAAGGTACTATGAGAATCTATGCAGATTATGGTCACCTTAAATGCATGAATTTTAACCCATCCAGAAAAGAATCTTAGCTATCAGGTTTCTTTATGTTATAAACACGTGTGGTGACATTGAGAAGCAGTCAGGCGTCAAGAGCTGAACCGCTGTGTCCGTGTTCTCTCCTAGTCATTTACGAGTAGCTTTCTTAAAAGCAAATTGTATAGGCTCCTAAGCTCACCTTTTGTTCATATTGTTTTTCAATGGTTGCAATGTTCATGATTGGCCTATTTTATATTGTTATTTTATATTTTAGAATTGATTTGTTCTGTGGGCCGAATGGAATGCTTAGAGACAAAGTACATTTTTTTTTTTAATTTATTTTGGGTTTTGCTTTTTCAATGTTAATAACCAGCCGACATGTAAGGTGAATCAGAAGGAGATCTAATTTAAAGCAGATTATAATGTTCATCAAGCATGGATCACTTTAACCACTTAGCTATCTCCTTAGGCTGGAGCATACAATGGCTGAAACATTGTAAATATGGCAGTGAAGATGAGGATAACAGTCTGAATAATGTAAATTATATAAACAAAGATTTAGATACCATAGTTTTGTTTTCATTCATGCCTGATTACAGTAGCTCCTTTATTCTGGGCCTGCCTCATTTGTAGCTTAAGTTTCTTTACATTGTTAATTCTTCGTGTATATAAGGTATTTGTCGATTTTAAGCAGCACACATAGTGAATGATGATTTACTGTTCATGTCGTAATAGAAAGAAAGAGTCTAGGCTACGGAAGGCAGTCTAAAGGAGCTCACCTGTATCGTTAAGGTTAGCCAAAGGTACTGTGAGAATGTCGGTATATCAGGTAGGATATGATCACCGAAAATACATAAATTTTAACACCTCTAGATAAAAATTAATTCTGTATAGCGCAACCGGTAACTAAAAATGCATGCTTTTTAACCTCTTCGAAATAATTACCTGTGTATAGTGCAATCGGTCACTGACGAAATAATTACTGTGTATAGTGCAACCGGTCACAGAAAATGCATGATTTTTAACCTCTTCGAAATAATTACCTGTGTATAGTGCAACCGGTCACTGACGAAATAATTACCTGTGCATAGTGCAACCGGTCACTGAAAATGCATGATTTTTAACCTCTTCGAAATAATTACCTGTGTATAGTGCAACCGGTCACTGACGAAATAATTACCTGTGGATAGTGCAACCGGTCAATGAAAATGCATGATTTTTAACCCTTTCGAAATAATTACCTGTGTATAGTGCAAACGGTCACTGACGAAATAATTACCTGTGTATAGAGGAACCGGTCACTGAAAATGCATGAAAAACGTTGGAAATGAATAATTAAAAAATTAAAAAGATTTAAAAAAAACATGAATATGCTCTGATGACAGAGATTCAGAATTGAAACTTTACTAGGTCCCTTATATATTTACCATGTGTTGGTTTCCCTCTCAAATTTACTCCCACTTAATCTCTCTCTCTCTCTCACACACACACACACACACACACACACACACACACACACACACACACACACACACACTACACTTAATCGTCTACCTCCTGAAAGGAGAAGGATTTCTCTGAATTCAATGCCGTGGCGGTGCCAACGGGAATCCCTCCACTCTTTTTACCAAGAAGCGGCAATTCACCGATAAAAATGAAAAGGAAACGGTGGAGAGCCAAGATCGTCTACGTCCAAGAAGTAGAATGATTGCTTTGAACTCAATAACGTGGTGAAAGCAACGTAAACAACTCCACTATCTTTACCAAGAATCATGTCCTAGGGTGCCTTCCTCTCCTTCGGGCGGGTGAGGGGTGCTGGGTTTACTGACCGGTGCCTGAGGTAACACCCAGGGAGGAAGTGCCGAGGCTGCTGAGGCAAGTTTTCCTCATTATGGACGTTAAACCATCTTTCAAGCTCAAACTTTTGACACACTCGGGAGCGACGTGGTGGGGGGGTGCGGAATAAAACCCTTTATGAAGAGTCATGATAATTCGCAGATAATGAAGAAACGGAAGCTGTAGAGGGCGATGTTCGTCTACCCCCTGAAAGAAGAAAGGCTGTTCTGAAGTCAATACGGTGGTGAATGCGACAAGAAAACAATACACTATTTTTGCCAAGAATTCGTGGCAGTGTGTAGATAATACGAAAAACAAATCTGGAGAGCTATCATCACCCATCTCTTGAAGATGCCGGGCGTTATAAAAACGAAAAAAAAAAAAGAAAGAAAGAAAGAAAGAAATAAAGAAAGAAAAAGATGTTCATTTACATTAGAATTCCTGACAACTGGACAAAGAAGGCCTTACTGATATGAGGAATTGGTTACAAAGTCCGGATATGAGGGATTCCGGATATGAGGAATTTGTTACAAAGTTCGAATATGAGGGATTCCGGATGTGAGGGATTCCGGATATGAGGGGTTTCGGATATGAGGGATTCCGGATGTGAGGGGTTTCGGATATGAAGAATTTGTTACAAAGTCCGAATATGAGGGGTCATATTTAGATTAAAATAAAAGAATTAAAAACAGGTTAAACATTTATTTCCAATGTTTCATAATGAACAAATTAAGCTAATGGTGAGTGAAATATAAAAGAATTGATTTTAAGGAAAAATAAATAAATTTTGTAAAGTTAATGAATATTCATTAAATTAAGTCTGCCGCGTATGCAAAACAAATAATGTAACGAAGATTTTTCAATCGCTGTTGCATGATGATTCTAACTCTTCTAATGTCATTCTCAACTTTTTTCACATTTCGTTTTGCTTTTGTTTTTGAATTTTTTTAAACGAAAGACATTTTTTTTAACTCTGCGTGCCTTATTGTAATCGTCATAGCTGAATGCTGGCTTTCTTTCCATAAAACTGACAACTTTCCCAATAGCTTTTTCAATTTAATTCCAGGTTCCATCACAATCATGCATCTCGTTGCTATCTTGTTGCAGATGTGTCTCGTTGTCATCCTTTTCTCATATTACCATCGTCTTTTGCACCAATACAAGCCATTAGGTTGAAATAAACATAAGCAATTATCGAAAGTAAATTTCCTGAAAAACACAAATTTCAAATCAGTTACATATCACCCAAATAGTTCAAATATACACATCAAAATCATGTCCGGATATGCGAGATTCCGGATATGAGTCATTCCGGATATGAGGAATTCCGGATATGAGAGATTCTACTGTATTTATCGGATTAAAAGCCTCCTTGATGTCAAACGAGAAAACGTGAACTTGTGTATAGAGAGAAAAAAAAAAGAGATTCCCAAAGCAGTGACATTTTCAGGAGCCTGTAGACTTACGTTTTTTTTTCTTTTCTACTAGATCCAGCACCTGGTGTGCGTGCGTAGATAAAAAGCTACGGTTTCGAATGCTAATATTCAAAACGAACATGCACGCCCTACTGGGAAAGAAGAAGCAACACGGTGTTACGCTGATCCTCACCCTATTTTGCTCTTCGTATCCAAATTTACGTTTAATAAATGCGAAGACGGTTATATGGATCAGTGAGAGTACGCAAAAAAAAGATTTAATGATAAAAAAAAAAAAAAATCTCCCTAATTTGCGATGTATTTTTTGACTCTGATCAAACGTGCGTACTTTTGGAGACTTCAGTCAAAAGATTACATTTCCGGTTGGTTTTCTGGTACCGGATGTAGATATACGTGTATTCTAATTATCAGAAAGTCTGATGTCTTGCGATTCTATTTATATCAAGTTTCCGTAGGAGTTTTACTTGAGAAAGAAGTCTTTTATTTAATACCTCCCGGTTTGTTTATGATAGCTAGACCTTTCACTTGCTATCAAAACTAAAAAAAATACCACGGCTTTCCTTACAGTTCTCTCATACATTTACACCAAATCGTTTCGTAAACTATTCGTTATTTTTTCTTCCTTTCTTGCGTTCAGTATGACCCCGTGAGTATCAAATTTTCCAATCATTCTCTCCTCATTACGTGTACTGGTATTTTCTACTCTCCTTTTAATTCTCAGTGTCCTTTTTGTATCCGTTTGTATAAGGTAAACAAAAATGGCCGCCTTTATACACGACGGATAGAATGTTCTGCGTCTTCTGATTGGTTAACCTTCTATTGGTAGACTATAAAGCGAGTGAAGGCATTTGGATTGGCTCACTAGTTACATATACACAAAAAACCGTAACAATTACATGCTTCATCCATGGTATTCTCAGCATCCTTTCTTCCAGTAAGACCTATCTGTTAGACATTTTCATGATGGTCGTCTTCGAGTATCGAATCCAGAGGTTGGCAGTGAATATTTCGGAGACAGTAGGAAAGCGTAGTGCAGGTTCGCAGTGGATATCACAGCAGAGTGTAGTTCTTCCTTCTGTCGTGTTCGCCTGACTAGTTGGTTCTGGTCCTACCGGTAGGAAAAACAAAGATGGCCGCCTTTATACACGACGGATACAGTGTTCTGTGGCTCCTGATTGGTTAATCTTCTATTGGTAAACTATAAAGGAAAATAAGTCATTTTGACTCGCTCACTAGTTACATACAGTATATACCCAAAAAACCGTAACATCTGTTACCTCAACTTTTCTCTTCATCTGTGAGGAAATTGTCAAGCAATCATTGCTATATAGAAAGAACAGCCCTTCTCTATGGTAATAAATTCTGGGCAATCTCCTCACGGATAGAGAAGAGACTTAAAACAACAGAAACATTATAGAGAAGGGTGCTGAGAATTACATGGGCTGAATATGAGAACAACGACGTAGTTTTAGAGTAAATGAAAACAAAAAAGATTTTAAAACGATGAGACTTAGCAATGCGTAAATTCGTAATCTCAACATAGCGGAAAGTAATATTTATTTTGCAAATACGAAAATATTGCACAAGGCCAAAAGACGGATGGGGAAAGGCTGGTCTTATCTTAAACTTTGCTAGCCACAAATACTGACCCAAACATACCACAGTATTCCTTACACCGAAACAACATTTTTTTTTACTAACCATTCTGATTACAGTCACCATAATACCACAAGTCTCTATGAAGTCCTAACTTATTCCCTTATGTACAGTTTGTCTGGTAGGGGAATAAAAATAAGAACATTTAAAAATAAAACCTGTTGCAACCTAGAAAGGGTTAGTGAATGGGGAATAACTAAAACGGAGGTTAGAAATGAAATAGTAATCTTTATAATATTAGTATAATAGTATAATTGTCGTCGGCTTGAAGTAGGTGAGCCACTGCTAGTAATGGACTACTTAGACAGCATATTACCCCAACTTACAGTAGTGTCCAACGCATTTATGAGGATTGCGACATACCCACTAGTGCTCATAGGTACGGTATCTATCTATCTATCTATCTATCTATCTATCTATCTGCTGTAAACCAGAAAGGGTTAATGAATTAGGAATAACCAAAACGGAGATTGGAAATGAAATGGTAATTTTTATAATACTATACTCGCCAGCCGCTTGATGTAGGTAAACCACTGCTAGCGGTGGAGTACTTAGACAGCCTATTATTTCCACTTACAGTCGTGTCGAAAGTGTTTATGATGATTAGGGCACACCCATTGGTGTACATAGGTACGGTATATAGCACTATCTATCTATCTATCTATCTATCTATCTATCTATCTATCTGTCTGTTGTAACCTAGAAAAGGTTACTGAAAGATGAATAACCAAAACGGAGGTTGGAAATAAAATGGTAATCTTTATAACATCAACAAAATGCAATACTCGCCAGCGGCGTGAAGTAGGTAAACCACTGCTAGTTGAGAACTACTTAGCATACTATCTCCACTTACAATAGTGTCCAATGTATTTATGAGATTTGGGACATACTCATTAGTGTCCCTAGTTACGATATATAACAAAACCTCAATGAATATTTACAATGATAACAAAGAAGAAATTTCATCAGAACAATTAAAATGAAAATATTTATAGAACAGTGAAAAGTGTTGGGAAAGTGACTGAAGTCTAGATGCCAGGTCAGCGCCGATAAAATTGCAAGATTTTGTAAGAATTTCTAAATTTATAGCATGCCATTTAAACTATTTTCATTAACACTTTAAGCCCTGACCACCGCTTAACCGGAGGTAGAGAAAATTGACGTAATGCCCATCCGCCGGTTGAACAGTGGTAGAGAAAAATGAATTGATGCTCACCTACCAGTTGAACGGTGGGTAAACACGGGTAACTATTTTTTTCTTTTATATCTACCGTGAAATATTATATATCAATTATTTGCGAATTTTGACTCAGGAGCTCAGGCTGAACGGTTAAAATTATTCAGGAACGTTGGGCTGAAAGGGTTAAATCAAGACAAGTTTCCCTATGTTAAAATAAACAATGTTATTTATGACTGAATTTGATTTGTTTATGAAAAAATAATAAAAAATGTGAATCATACTTATTATAAAACACAGGTTGTGTGTGTGTGTCTGTTCGTTTATATATTGGATCGGATTTCCTACATTTTTCAACCGATTTCAACAAAACTTCACAGGACTACGTAAAATTACCTTGCAGTGGTTCTGACAGCGCCCAAAATTGGAAAAACACAATTGTTTTTGCACGAAATCAATTTGAAAACACGATTAAGAGGCATCGCTGTCACGAGAGGGGGGCAACTCATATCGAGTTATACTTATTATAAAACCCAGGTTGTGTGTGTGTGTGTGTGTTCGTTTATATATGGGATCGGATTTCCTACATTTTTCAATCGAGTTCAACAAAACTTCACTTTTTCTTGGCAGGTTGTGTTTCTTATTTTCTTGCAAACTTTTTTCTTTATTTTTACATTCAGAATGCTTTAAAAATCCATTTACAAGACAATTGTTTATAATAAAGTCGAAAAATTCTATTCAATCGGTAGACTCATAACGATTGAAAACAATGTTTTTGTTTGAGTTTGGGTTTGACCAATTCGTAAAAAAAATAATAATAATTAAGACATGCGTGTCCGTCAACTTTAAACAATAATCTTTGTCAATTTTATTTTTCAGTCTTTATGATGGTCGATACTTGATCTATCTCTTACTGTTACATCCTCGGGCAACGCCGGGCTCTACTGCTAGTATCTTATATATCGCGATCGAGTTACAAGAAATGAAGGGAGATAAACGGTTGGGGCATTCGGTTATTTTCTTTCTACCGTAGTTATATTTTTTTCTTTTTATCACATTCTACTTATATCCGCTCTTTTTGATCAAGTTAAATGTTATAAATCTGTAGAGATAAAACCGTGCTAAAAGCGAAGAAACGAAATAATCTTCAAACACAGCTCTACCATTTTTAATAATTTTTCTCATTGAGTATAAAAATAATCTTTTATTTCAAGTTGAAACAAACAAGTCAAAAAATTCCTCGCAAAGTTCAACTAAAAATATTTTGTTTTTCTTTATTTAAAATACAACAAAAAGGAATTGCGTTAGTATGAGTGACATGATATTAGTACTTCATGCGAAAATTACGTATTTACGTTTTCTTATGTATCCGTGTTAATGTTTGTGTGATTACAGCAGCAGTCGGCTGAATGAACGCTATATGGTTACTACTGCTACAATTCGCTTTATTTACATGTTTCTCGTTAGTAGGTTGTTCGAGTTGTATAATTTAACTTTAAAAGCAAGAATTATTTGCAAGAAAGTACTTAGAACTCAAATAATATGTTAGCTTCAGCATGCGAAAATTTAGTTCAGCATTGTTTACATTAACTAAACTCAGAAGTTTATTGATTAATAATTATATTTCCAAATGTTTAATATCTATTTCTAACAGGGAAAATATTATTAATCATTTACTGGAGTGATCTCTGAAATGCTTGCAGCAAAGAAGGTCGTCTGCTTTTTGAAAGACTTGAATGGCGTTTTACATAACGTCGCTGATTGGTTAATAAATACTAATGTGCAAATTTAAATTTGAATTCTTACAAAAACGAGTTGATTTTTAACGGGGTTAGATGATAAGATCAGCTTCTTCTGTCTTCTTGAACTCCGTTCATCTTTTGTCTTTTCCTCAATCCTTCTTAAATTTTTTTTAGCTTTTCACCCCAAGCAAGGCAAGAGTGTTACTAGCACGCAGAGAGTGGGAGCAAGAGAAAGAGGCGGGGAAGAGGAAAGAATGAAGAGAAGGACAGGGAATAGATCAAGACATCGATTGACATTGAATTTGAATAGTTGGAGATTATATCTATCAGGTAAGCAAGTAAGAGGAAGGGAGTTAATCAGACGGGAAGTGCGCGGACGTGAAGCTGTTGGAGTAGAAAAGAGTCTAACTTTAACCATTGAGAGGGTGGGACTGAGATGCCGACCTGGTGGCACGTTTAAATTCATGCAGTTTGGGAACTAGTGAAAATGTCTTGTCGGGGCAGTTACTGTGAATGTATTTGTAGAAAAAGACAGAGAGAGGCAATAGCACGTTTGTGAGAGAGCGACTGTAAACGATATGCCAGATCAGGGCCAACCACATTGCATATCCGTCTCTGGATTCCGTCGAGGACTCTAAGACGGGAGATCCAGACCATATATGACAGCAATATTCCATGCGAGGGCGAATGGTTGATTTATATATTTGAAGGATGGACTCAGGCGAGAAAAAACTTTCGGGTGCGACACAGAGAAACAACATTCCTTGCGGTAGATGAAGCTATTGATTCTATGTAATTGTTCCATCTCAGGTCAGCGGACAGTGTGAAACCAAGCTCAGTCTCTATAAACCCCTGCGTAATAATGGCATTACCGTCTTGTGGTTAAATGGTAAAAAAAAAATGATGGTTAACTGGATCGACAAGCACCTGATGTCGGTCGGAAGGGCACCGAAACTTTGCGATATTAACAACAGAGACAAGGATAACGTCTAGAATGAAAGAGAGCAAAGAAATAAAGAAAAGGAAGAAGAAAAGGAAGAGTTAAAGAAGAAAGAGAGCAAAGAAATAAAGAAAAGGAAGAAAAAAACATACGGAAGAGTTAAAGAAGAAAGATAGACAATTAATGAAGAAAATAAATAGAACGATTTAGAAGAAAAGAAAGAATGAGTGACTTTAATGGATGAAAGAAGAGAAAAAGAGATATAACGAAATCAAAAAGAAATAGAACAGCGTGGAAAAAAAAGAATAAAGTTAGTGAGTAAAAGAAAGAAAAGTGAGATTTAATTAAAAATGAGAGAGAAAGAGGACGAATGAAAGAAGGAAGGAGTAAAATTAATAAATAAAAAAGAGAATGAAAGACATTTTAATGAAGCAAATCATAGTGGAGACGAATGAAAAATAAAAAAGAGTTTATCTAATGCCTGAAAAAACGAAAAAAGAAATTAACTGAAAAAAAGGAAAGAAAGAAAAAGAAAAGGAACGCGTGAAAGAAAATGTGAATTTTATGAAAAGGGTGAAGCTAATAAGTAAAAGAAGAAAAAAGAAATATGTAATGAAGGAAAATAAAAGACAATAGAGGCGAGTGTAAGAAAGAAAAAAGCAAGTGAAAGACAATTAATGAAAGAGCGAAATATAGAAAGAGGACGAATAAAAGAAAGTAAGAAAGTTTTTACTGAATAAAATAAAGGAGGGATAGATATTTAATGAAGGAAAGAAAAAGCATTCTGGGTAAGACGATAAACTACGTCCGGCAGCAAGGCCGCTGATCAGGAGGTTTTGAGGAGCGTGGAACCACCTCTTAATTGCTGGTGATCCTAGGCCCAAACTAACCTGAGGAGATAGCACCTGTTAGGGGTCCCAGCTATTGACAAATAGTTAACCTCCAAACTGTGGTCAAAACGTGTAAAAGTAGGTTTTAATTCCAGCAATGCTTGTTTGTAAAAAAAAATATTACCAGCAATAGATTTTTGAAGAAAAAAATATTACCAGCAACAAATTTTTCAAAAAAATATTACCAGCAATAAAAATCTTGTTGTCATTAAATAACCCATTTATTTTGATATGCCGTAAAACGAAACAAACCAATGTGGATGAAAGAGAGAAAGAAAGAAAGATTTTTAATGAAAAATGAAGGAAGTGAGAGACGTTGAATGAAGGAAAGAAAAACACAGAATGAGGACGAGGAAAATATAGATTGAAAGAAATAATGAACGAAATGAAAAAAGAGGACGATTTTTAACGAAGGAAAGAAAATAAAGAGATGGGATGGGCGAAAGAATGAAAGGTTTTAATAACAAAAAAGCAAGAAAAGCGACAATTAATGAAGGAATGAAAAACAGAGAATGAAGAAGACGGAAATATAGAAAGAAAGAAAGAAAGAAAGAAAGAAAGAAAGAAAGAAAGAAAGAAGAAAGATAAAGAAAGAAAAAAAGAAAGAGAATGAAAGTTTTCATAGCTAAATGAAGGGAGACATTTAATGTCGGAAAGAAAAACAGAGAAAGAAAACGAACAAAAAAAAAGGAAGTGTTTTTGGCAAAAAGACAAACAAACAAACAAGAAAGAAAGAAAGAAAAAAAAAAAAAAGAAAGAAGGAATGAATGAATGAAAGAAAAAGTCAAAGAGAAAGTTTAAAGAACCATAAGGTAGAACAACGTAACGGAAAGAAAAAACATAAAAAGAAAGAAAGAAAGAAAGAAAGAAAGAACTTGGTAGAAAGGAGTAGCAAAACATAGCAAGCAAGCAAGCAAGAAAGAAAGAAAGAAAGAAAGAAAGAAAGAATAGGGAAAGGGAGAAGAAAAATCATAGAAACGTTGAAATAAAGACCAAAGAAAGCCAAAAATTCAAAGAAAGAAAAACAGAAAGAAGAAAGAAAAATCAGAGCAACATAGAAAGAAAGAAAGAAAGAAAGAAGGAATGAATGAAAGAAAAAGTCAAAGAGAAAGTTTAAAGAACCATAAGTTAGAATAACGTAAGAAAAACATAGAAAAGAAAGAAAGAAAAGAAAAAGAAAGAAAGAAAGAAAGAAAGAAAGAAAGAGAAGAAAGGTCTTGGTAGAAAGGAGCAGCAACCAAACAAGCAAGCAAGCAAGAAAGAAAGAAAGAAAAAAAGAAAGAAAGAAAGAAAGTCAAAGGGAAAGTTTAAAGAAAGACGGAAAGAACAAGAAATATAAAAATGAGTTAACGAAAGAAAGCAAGAAAGAAAGAAAAAGAAGAAAGAGTGAATGTGAGAATAGGGAGACAAGAGATGGGATTTTCAACGATAAAAACAGATTTGTAATTTATATTTACAGCGTTAATCAAACGTGTACTTCAAAAGTACCCAATCAAAAGGTTACCTTTCCGGTTGCTATCTTGTAGTACCGGAAGTAGAAATGCGTGTATTTTAAAGACCAGAACCTGTCATATCGTTCTCTCATATATAACTATATTATTATAATTAACTATAACAAAATTGGTCCTGCTTGGTAACTGAGATACTTTCAACTATTTCCACGACTGCCACGAGTCTGTGTTTGAACTTAATGAAAAGCCAGAACTTTGAATAGTTTTTTTTCAAGGCTGGCTGTCCACGACAAAAAGATTGAAGCAATACATTTTTTTTTTAACATACGTTTCACTTTATGAGAAAATAAGTACACATGGCCTAGTGGATAAAAGTGTTGGTTGGATCCAAGTGACCTTACCCATACCCAAAGGATTGTGAGTTCTGTACCTGTCTACTGCAGCGTCAAACAAAAAAAATGGAGAGTTGAGTTAAAGGGAGATAAATGAGACATCCGGAAGAGGCATGGCACGTGGAAGTCGAACAATCTGGAGAAAATAAAGGATACAGCTCGAAATTCAAATCACCTGAAGAAGGCCGGAGCGTAAAACAACCGAAACGTCGTGAACATGACAATAAAGATGAGAACAAACCTCTGAATTAGGTAAATAATTACAATGACATCTCAGAAATATAGACAAGGATATTTTTTTTTTTTTGATTTACTCATGTCGTTCCTGAAATTAACCCATAGATGGCGGGAGAAGTGGATGGTTCGTGCCTTTGTCGAGGGTATTCCTGCGTAAGTGAATATACCAACTACGACACGAATTGGAACTCCGTTCACTGATTTCCAACTCTGTGAGATTATCCATTAAACTTCCCGTAAAATCCAAGTTTGCAACTCCTGATATTCCCAAGAGGTCACCCATCCAGGGTTTGACGAGGCTCGATGTTGCTTGAATTTGGGGTGATATGAACGAAAGAGGTGGTGGAAGAAAAGATCGTGTGGATCAGGTAAATCGATAACAAACTAACTCATGACACGAGGTAGTGATTTTCCAACCGTAGCTGAGATGTGGCACAAGGCCGAAAATAGGGGGCACCTAGTGAGGAACTAACTCACTTTTCAGTCGTAACTGATCTAGCAAGACAAGCTTGTTAACCATTACACCGCCTCGAGGTGCCCTAGTGATTTTCCAATCGTAGCTTAGATGTGGCACAAGGCCGAAAGAACGAGGCATCTAGTGAGGATCGAACTCACTTTTCAGTCGTAACCAATCTAGCGAGACAAGTTTGTTAACCATTACACCGCCTCGAGGTGCCCTAGTGATTTTCCAAGCGTAGCTTAAATGTGGCATAAGGCAGAAAGTAGGGGGCACCTAGTGAATATCGAACCTCACTACTCAGTCATAATTGTTCTAGCGAGACAAACTTGCTAATCATTACACTGCCTCGAGGTGTCCTTGACATGAGATTGTTAAAATTGGAGTGTTCAAAGAAATGGCCACGTGGGCCCCACTTCCATGAAATGACAATTCCTGGTAAAACGCATTCGGAATGGAACGTTTTTACTTATGTTCGGAATATGGGGGAAATGAAGCGGATTCGACCCCGTGGAAGTAACGTGACCTGTTCTAGGCGTAAAGGCTTAAACGGGAGCTATTAATGAAGGGAGAGGATAAGAATATTCCCGCTGAAATAGTGACAATATTACGACACCTTGACTGTGAGAAAGAGGCTAGAAATTGTAGAAAAATGTTCCACTCAGTTTTAATGATTTTGAATTGTGTCAAGTTTGGTAAGTGATGTTTGCTCAGCACCATAGTAGATATGTCTGCAATCTTAATCTAATCCTTGTCAAGTTAATCCGAGATGAAAGGCCATCCTGGGTATAATGATAAACTACATCCGCGTCCAGGGTACGACAACAAACTACGTCCAACAGCAAGGCCTCTGATCAGGAGCTTTTGAGGAGCGTGGAAACACCTCTTAATTGCTGGTGTTCCCAAGTCCACCCTGACCCGGGGTAGTAGCACCTGTTAGGGTCCTAGCTATAGGCAAATAGTTAACCCCAAAACTGAGGTAAAAAGTATTATGAAAGTGTAACTCTAGGTTTTAATACCAGAAATACTTTGTAAAAAAACTATTACCAGCAATACGTTTTTGAAACTTATATTACCAGGTATACATTTTTGAGGAAAAAAAAAATTATCAGAAATAGATTTTTGACAAAACAAAAATATTAAGAGGAAAAACAAATTGTCGGCATTAAATGACCCATTGAGGTTGATATGCCATAAACCAAACCAAACCGAGATAAAAAGAATCAGCTACCCTCCGGAGTATATCATTCATTTTTCAACACTTGAGTTGGAGAGATATCTTGAATCCAAACAGACGTTCGAAACATCGAGAGTGCAACCATAAATAGAAATTCATATATATATATATATATATATATATATATATATATATATATATATATATATATATAGTGGATGTCGACTCACAAAGTGAATATAGCCATAACTGACATGTCCAGTCCATTAGTTAAACTCACCCTCAACAACATTCATTTGTTGTGTGAACGACAGTGGCTCATAAATCCAGCCATCGATCTGCATTTCTTGTTACATATATGGCATGTTAAATCATCTACGGGTGGTGGAAGTTGAGTTTGATCATCATCACTTCCAATGTGTCTTTTTATTTGCCTTGTCAGACCCGACAAACTTGACTTTCAAACTGTTTATGGCATCAGTTTGTAATTGGAGAACGAAAGAGAGAGGGGGGGGCGTTATAGAGGACTCAGTGGGAGAGAAAAAGGCACCGTTACACGAATTATATTGTGGAGGTAGGAGAGCCTGTGTAGAGGGAGGTAGGAACCGATGAGCTGACCTACATCCTTAATGGATAGAGATATTCTTAACGTGGGCTAACGCATGGGTACGCATATATGTATCCAAATCCACCACAAATCTTTGAAAACACTCCCACACACGACATTCTTTAGGCAAAGAGTGGATATTTCCATATATTATTAAAAAGAATCAATTTTCCTTATGTTTTTCGATGTCTAATCATTGTCTGTTATGTGTAGAAGTAATGCCAATGTCTTTCTTTGGCTGGTGTCAAAAGTGATTTTCTGCTGAAGGGGTAATAAAGCCATTAGAATTGGTTGATAAAAAGGCGAGGACGGATGTCTTCTTATCTTTGTATGACCCCTGAGGCCCTTAGATCTACTTCCATTTCTTTGTATTGTGTGCCCGTGTGAGTTTTTTGCTGATATGTACATGTATATTCCCTATCCATCCAAGCATACTATATGCATAGAAAATATATATGCATAGGTAACAAATCTAAAATGTGCACCCACCAAAAGAAATAATCTCGGATTTGACATCCTTTAAAAATCTATTATATATATATATATATATATATATATATATATATATATCTGTCCTTATATATATATATATATATATATATATATATATATATATATATATATATATATCGTCCTTATATACTATATATATATATATATATGAAAACTATATATATATATATATATATATATATATATATATATATATGGCCTGGACGATTGCGTCTCATATGAAACAGGCTGTCGCCTCTAAGTGTTGACTTCAATGTTCACTTTTATATTTACACACGCTCTGTCACTTTATCCCATAAATATATTACACCTTAAGACTATATATATATATATATATATATATATATATATATATATATATATATATATATATATATATATATTATGGTACAAAATTTAACGATAGCTAAGAATAAGCAAAATCTATATGGCATTTTAAAAAGCTAAAAGAAAAAGGACAACCAGACTTATCAAGTTTATTTCTTGGATATATATATATATATATATATATATATATATATATATATATATATTGCGGAGAGTTACTCAACTCAAATCAACTCAACACACACCCATACTAATATACACATTTACACACATCATACACACTCAATCCCTAAAAACTAAATAACACACACTTAACACAGGCACGTCCTCAGGAACCAATAAAACAGTCAAAATGACCAAGTGAATTCAGAGCAGCATGAATCCATCCAGCTCTTATCTCAAATAACAACTTAAAAGAGACTGTTTGACCAACACAATGGCTGACCAATATTCATGTTAAAAAAAACAAATGAAAATTACAGACAAAATTTCATTTTCTCCATCAAGACATTCATGTCTGTAGTTCACTGCTACCAGCAGACAGAATTTTTTTTTCTCCTGATCATGGCCATGTTGACCGAAAAAGTATTAATATAGCACCCATTATGTCTAAAAATTTTAATGTTTTCATATTTTTTGTTGCCCCAGAACACCCACCCACACACACACACACACACACACACACACATATATATATATATATATATATATGGAAAAACTATTAACGGACAGTACTCAAAATTAAGAAGACTGAAGAAAGCAATGAATCGAATCGTATAGGGAAGCTGAGGACAGGTGTGCTGTTGCACCAGAATAACGCTCCTATTCACCTTGCTCAGATTGCAGTAAATGAATAAGCCAAATGTCGGTTTGAATTGCTATTCTACCCCGCTTACTCGACAGACTTGATTTCTTTCTATTACATAAACTTCTGGTTGGGCGCCATTTTGGAAGAGTTTTTTTTGGGGGGGGGGACCTGGACGCCACTTTCTTCCATGATGGGATCGCAACGCTTAAGCAACATTGGACCAAGTGCATTGATTTGAAGATGGGCTACATTGAAAATTAGTGAAAAACTGTCTTGCTCCTTCAACTCCTTTTGTGTTGAGACTTTTAAATTTTCGAACGACCTTAGTATATATATATATATATATATATATATATATATATATATATATATATATATATATATATATATGTTGTGTGTGTGTGTTTATTATAAGAGATTATAATAAAAATATTTTGAAATCTCTACATAAAAAAAAATGTTTCAATACTTTGATTGTACTTCTTCATGCTATGGCAAGTAACTGGTGATGAAATGATTTTTAAGGAAATTTAAAAACAAACTAATACCCCTTTTCCGAAAATTTGAAGCAAGTGGCGAGGGGGAGGTCGCAATTATTCAAGACATACCTACAAGTCTATTTTTAATTATGACCTTATGCTTGAAATTTTTTCGTATTCTAATCTCTTATAATAAAAAAAAATATGATAATATATTACTCGACTTTGTATTAAGCCCTTGTTTTAGAAGGAAATGCTAAGAACAGTGGATCTTGCTCCATCTGTTCTTTCTGTCATTTGGATATATATATTATATAA
>CAHIKZ030004208.1:1607500-1612500 GCA_903632075.3 Acanthosepion pharaonis
TATATATATATATATATATATATATATATATATATATATATATATATATATTATCGGATAGCCGCGAAATATATATATATTTAAACAGTTTACTCATTACAAGGATGCAAATTCTTTTCGGTTCATTTCTAATGCACCGCAACTGGTGAGAACCAAAAATGGTTATGAACAATTCTGTATGTGAAACGTCACTTCCATTTTTACATATGTTTTGGAAAAAATAAACATAAAAAGGTGGCGGAGCGAAACAATAGTGCCTGTTGATAGCAGTTTGCTGAAGGATGAGTGATGTGTTAAATGATTGCCAGTCTGGAAAGATTCCTTGTCGATAACAACGGTCAATAGTTTAGGCAGAGCATCTTTGTAGTAAGTAAACTGTTTTTTTCTATATGCTAAAATTTTAATAATTATTGCTCTACTCTTGGTGTTGAGGCCTCTTTTGAATTAATGCTGTGGACGTTAGAATTTATTTATTACTTTCGTTCTGTGTCTGTCTATATTTCTGAGATGAGGTATTATGTACACTATTTACATTATTCGGACTATTGTCCTCATCTTTGTCGCCATATTTATTACAACGTTTCGGTCCTTCAGTATCTGTCTATATTTCTGAGATGAGGTATTATGTACACTATTTAAACTATTCGAACTATTGTCTTCATCTTTCTCGATATATTTATCACAACGTTTCGGTCGTTGTACGCTCCGGCCTTCTTTAGGTGGTTGGAATTTCGAAATGAACCCTTTATTATAGTTCCACGTGCCATGTTTGATGGATGTCAGTTATCAGTTATCTCTTGCTAATTTCCCTCCTCAAGGACACATGGCGTTGGTTAGATCCAGTGACAGGACCCAAAGAGTGTTAGTTCAATACCCGGTTAAGGCGGTGGAGAACTTGGGGAGGGGAATTAACAGGAGATAACTGATAACTGACATCAAACATGGCACGTGGAACTAGAACAGTCTACCCCAGTGAACGAAATAAAGGGTTCAGTTTTCGAAATTCCAGACGCCTGAAGAAGGCCGGAGCGTACAACAGCCGAAACGTTGTGATAAATATGGCGACAACGATGAGGACAATAGTCCGAATAATATATATATATATATATATATATATATATATATATATATAGATCCAATTTTTTTCTGATATATATATATATATATATATATATATATATATATATATATATATATATATATATATATCTTACTCCCTTTATTTAGACATTTCGCCCTAAAGCAAACCAGAGTGCCCCTAGCACGCAAGGTTTTAAAGACTGTGAGAGCAAGAGTAAAGAGGGGTGTTTGAGGAATGGATATATAGAATGACGGGGAATAGGATCAGAAGATGTCGATTGATATTACATTTGAATATTTGAAGATTATAGCTATCAGTGAAGCAAGAAAGCGGAAGGGAGTTTCACTGTCGGGAAGTGCGAGAGAAGCTGCTGGAGTAGAAGAGACGATTATATTTAACTCTTTCGACCGTGAAAGAGTTGGACCGAGATCCCAAACTAGTAGCACGCTTCTGCTCGGTCTGACCTGACAGCTGACGGCTGACCTGAGATGGAACAATTACATTGAGTCAATTGCTTCGTCCACCGCAAGGAAAGTTGGCTCCCTGTGCCGCGCCAGGAAATTTTTCTCCCCGGAATCGATCCTCCAGATCTACAAATCAACAATTCGCCCTTGCATGGAGTATTGCTGCCACATATGGTCTGTAGCCCCTTCTGTTTGCCTCGGGGTTCTGGATAAGATTCAGAGGCGGATATGCAATATAATCGGCCCTGTTCTGGCATCTCGTCTACAGTCACTCTCTCACAGACGCGCCGTCGCCTCTCTCTATCTTTTTTTACAAATACTTTCATGGTAATTGTTCCAATGAGCTGCATTCGCTGGTTCCCAGACTTCATGAGTTCAGGCGCCCTACGAGGCTGGCATCCCGCTCTCACCCCTTCACTGTCGAAACTACTAAATGTAACCGTCTCTTCTACTCCAGTAGCTTCATGACTCGCACCTCTCGCCTGTGGAACCCCCTTCCCTATTCCAGTTTCCTGGAGAGCTATAATCTCCAGCTATTCAAATGTAATGTCAATCGACATCTCCAGTTGCCTTGATCTATCCACTACCCTTCTCCTCATCCTTTCGTCTATCACTCCCATCTGATCTTGCTCCAAATTTTCTGTAACCCCTTGCGTCCTAGTGGCTTCCCGCCTTGCTTGAGGTGAAACGCTTAAAAAAAAAAGTAAGAGTACCACTGAAAGTAGCTCGTCAGTTTAGATAGTCGTATACTAGATTCCAGCCAAGACTAAATCGCAGAATATTCCCTGGTATTAACTGGTTGGGGGAGAAATGGCGAAATGTATATCACCGACAAGCATTTCGAACTCGAGCCACCAGTGCAGAATTTTGCAGATTATGGCGTCGCAACGCAAGCATCAAGGCAGCCATATTTGAAAGCGTAGTATTCAGACAGTAATGCCGTTCCCCCTATCAGTAAATGGATAAATGCACTTCCTTGTTCAATGTCCGATTGTTACGTCGTGCGTAATTATGAAGCGAGTTAAGCAGCTTCATTAAGTCCGAATTGAGACGATACGTTTGCAATATGCTCTCGACATGAATTTTTCAGTTTTTGATGCCCACGAAGCATCATTAGAAACATTGTTTGAAGTTCGCAAAGAAGTCCGTTGCTCTTCGATGTCATCGAGAGTAGTTAATGGATTTAGCTGACGTTATCAAACTGGCTGCTTTTAACGTTGTAAAGATTCTATAACGCAGACACAATAACACACACGCGCACACAGTCACACACACACGCAGAAACACACACACACACATATATAGAGAGATATATACAGATATATAGATATAGATATACACATAAATATATAGATATCGATATATAGATATAGAGTTGCTATATAGATATATACATAGATATAGACATATAGATGTATATATAGATATATATATATATATGAGATATACATATATATATGTATATATATATATATATATATAGATAGATAGATAGATAGATAGATAAATCTATATAGATATAGATATAAATATATAGATCATATATATATATATAGGTATAGGGATATATATAGGTATATGGATATATATATATATATATATATATATATATATATATATAGATAGATAGATAGATAGATATAGATATACATATATATAGATAGCTATATAGATATCGATTTATAGATACATATAGATATATACATAGATATATATAAATATATAGATATATATATATACAATATATATATAGAGAGAGATTGAGATATAGATATACGGATATATATATATAGATATACAGAGATAGATAGATATAGATATATAGATAGGTATATTGATATATATATATATAGATAGATAGATAGATAGATAGATAGATAGATAGATAGATAGATAGAGACAAGTATATATATATATAGTTAGATAGATTGATAGAGATATACATATACAGATATATAGATAGCTATATAGATATATAGATTGATATATAGATATCTATATAGATATATTGATACATATATAGATATATATATATATATATATATATATATATATATATATTTAGATATATAGATATATAGATTAGTATATAGATATATAGATAGATAGATAGACATACATATATATATGTATATATAGATTGATGGAGATATAGATATTCAGATATATAGATAGATACATTGAGATAGATATAGATATATAGGGTAGACACAGATATATAGATTGATATATTGATATACATATATATATGGATATATATGTAGATAGATATATTGACAGATATATATATGTATATATATATATATATATATATATATATATATATGTGTGTGTGTGTGTGTGTGTGTGTATGTATGTATGTAGATAGAAGAATCAAATGTATGGTAATTATAAGCAAGGCGAAACTAGACTTAGAATAATTATCAAGAAATACACAACTCCTGTCGATAAAAACATGAAAATTAAATGTTTACAAAAAATAATAAATTGCTAATCTCATTGCTAAAAATAATAATTCACCCGCAAATCCAAATTACAGAGCATCAATATTATTTACGAATGCACGTTTCCCTTAAGAGACCAAATTCGTGAACAATCGAAATTTGTAAATAATTATTTTGGATATACGACAACATAGTTAACAAGAAGACTCGCGTTACATTTCTCTGACCGCAGCTCAATTAGGTCTCAATTAAATACACCTGGAGACCTACAAAACTGTATCCGTAACACACACGTTGATAATACAAATATCATAGCATCATCTACAAGTCAAAAAATGCAAAAATAATGGAAGCAATATTAATAAAAAAAAGAAAAAAACAACGCTCAATAATATCATCTATGAACACGGCCACAATGTGCTGAGTGCGTTTTAAAAAGGCTAAGCGATCGAGGTGTTATGAGGTATATTGACAGAAAAAATATATAAAATATAAAATATATATAAAAATATAAATATAAAAAATAGAACTTAATCATATTTTAAAATCCCTTTAAGAAAATCCCAATGTATGTTATAAAATAAAAAAAATAAATAAAAATGCCAATTGTATTGTAGTGTATCTTGAAAACCAGACAGTGATGACACATTCGCATGTAAGGAAGCCAGTATCAACAGAGAGAAATTACATAACCACACATAAAACTTAACCGATATTTACTTTGCCAACTTAAATTTCCTTGTGCCCCGATTCGTAAGAAACAACCCCCCCACAAAACCAACACCCAATTAAAGAAAGTTTGTAATCTTATTTCCCCACCAACTTCAACTATATAATATAAATATATTTAGCCTATGAAAGGAGCAAATCATTTTTCGAAGTTTTTTTTTTAAATTTAAATTTTAAGTTTAATTTAAGATTTAGATTTTGGTTTCGAAACATGGTAATTTCTGGATCGCGATGAATACATTAATACATTAAGCTCTACTGTGTATTGAGCACTACTTTTAA
>CAHIKZ030004208.1:1617500-1670000 GCA_903632075.3 Acanthosepion pharaonis
AAAATATTTTTAGAAAGTAAACTGACATTAGTTCTATAAAAAAAACGGACAGAATGTTATGAACTTTAAATTAAAAAAAAACGAAGAAAAGTTGAATAGCAAATAAAGAAACAGATGAAAACGTTGCAGTTTAGGGATTTGGATTCGTGTGAGATTTTGTAGCTTGAACTTTAAAGGGATAAAGACAAGATATTTTCTTGCCCCCCTCCAAAAGAAAAGGCCAAAAAAAAAAAAAAAAGGCTGAAATAGACGCGTAGCCAGTCGTCACTATGGTAACAGGTGAATAACTAAAGGCATAAAATATCTCGTCTGTCACTGGTCGAGACATTAAAGAATATAATGGCGATCCAAGAATTTTAATGCTTTCTGCATAAACGTTGATGATGAACAAGAAACAATATGGCGACCAAAGCAAATTCAGGGAATATGCAAGGGTGGGACCAGGGCAGTTTTTTTTCCCTCAGTTGCACCTTCCTGAGTTTGGAATGGTATGGGTGTTAGGACTTCTCAGGCGGGGGGCGTGCGGATAGAGCTGGATGTTGGAAAGGGATTCTTGACAAGATTGAAAATAAATGATGGGTAAAGGGGGAAATTAAAATGAAAATTGAATTAGGAAGTAAAAAATGTAAACATCTAATGTAAATTAAAAAGAAAATCGTGGAAGAAAAAGAAAGAAGAATTTAAACATTGAATGTAAATTTAAAGGAGAAAAAGAGAAAGAAAGAAAGAAAGAAAGAAAGAAGGATATAGGAAAAGAAAAGCAGAATATAAGTATACAGGGTAAATTTAAAAATGGCGAAGAAAGCAAAAAAGAACGACAGAAAGAACGGTATAGGAAAGAAAAAACAGAACATAATTATAAAATGCAAATTAAGAAAGAAAGTAAGAAAGAACGATATAGGAAAGAAAAAATGAATATAAATAAATAGTGTAAATTTAATAAAGTCGAAGAAAGAAAGAAAGAAAGAAAGAAATAAAGAAAGAAAGAAAGAAAGAAATAAAGAAAGAAAGAAAGAGGACAGGTAAAGCAGGATATAAGTATACAGTGTAAATTTCAAAATGGTTTAGAAAACTGAAAGAAAGAAAGATATAGGAAAGAAAAACAGAATATAAATATAAAAAGTAAATTTTAAAAAAGAAGGAAAAAAGAAAGAAAGAATAGAAAAGAATATAAATATTAAATGTAAATTTTAAGAAATGCGAAGAAAGAAAGAAAGAAAGAAAGAAACAAACAAACAAACAAAGAGATGATATACAGGAATCCCTCAATTAATGCGCTTTCAATCAATGCGCTAGAAAAAAAGACGAAGAAAGAAAGAAAGAAAGAAAGAAAAAAGAAAGAAAGAAAGGATACGTCTAAAAACAAATATAATATGTAAATTTAAAAAAAAACGAAAGAAAGAAACAAACAAACAAAGAAACAAAGGAGAGAAAGAAAGAAAAAACAGAACATAATTATCCAATGTAAATTAAAAAAAAGAGGAAGAAAGAAAAAACATAACAAAGCAGAACACAGAATATAAGTATACATTATAAATTTTAAAAACTCCGAACAAAGAAAGAAAGAAAGAAAGAAAGAAAGAAAGAAAGAAAGAAAGAAAGATATGATATACAAGAATCCCAGGATTTCAATTAGTGCGCTAAAATGTTGATATATCAAAATTCGATTAGTGCGTACATAATACTCGATTAGTGCGGTAAAACATTCTTCAGTTTAATCATAGTAATTGAAAATTGTCTTCTTTTTTAGATTACCTATTCATTCAAAAACTTCTAAAATTAAAAAAAAAACGGATCACTATGTTTGTAAAGTATATCGTTATCTAAGTAATTACAGTAAAGTTAAAAAGAAAATTGACGATTATGAAGAGATACATTTTATAATATAAGTCGTTACAATTGCTGCCCCCAAACGGAAATTACCTATCACTCAATCTAATATACAGAAATCCCTCGATTAATTCACCTTCGATTAATGCGTATTCGATTAGTGTGCTAATATTTTTATATACTAAAATTCGATTAGTGCGTACATAATTATCGATTAGTTCCGTAAAACATTCTTCAATTTAAACAAAATAATTGAAAATTGTTTTTTTATAGTTACTGATTAATTAAAAAATTTATAAAATTTAAAAGTAAAAAATGGTTAACTGTTTGTCAAGTATTACGTTATCTAAGCAATTACATTATTGTTCCAAAAAAATGGACGGTTATAAATAGATAAATTTTATAATATAAGCTGATAATAAAAATACATATTTGAATATTGTCCGTATTAAAATTTTTGGAATATTGTGATTTTTTTTTTTTCATGTTTATTTTGAAGATCTTAAAAGGAAATTTCTGATTTTTTGCTAAAAAAATAGACGGTTTAAATAGATACAGACATTTACATTTATCAAGGAATATGGAAATATAAAAGATGTATGCATTTACGATGGAAAGATTATAAAGAAAATTTTCAGGTTAAAATATTAATGATTATGATATGTTTGGCAAATTTTGAAGCGACAATTTCTCAGTCCCGCCAATTATATGAAGAACAGAAGAATACTATGCGGTAAACCAATCTAGACAAGTTTTTCATAAAAAATCAGATTAATAAATATTAATTCATAGCATTTTATTGTATCTTCTGATATGTACCTATATTTTGTATCTTCTTATATGTACCTATATTTTGTATCTTCTTATATATACCTATATTTTGTATCTTCTTATATATACCTATATTTTGTAACTTCTTATATGTACCTATATTTTGTAACTTCTTATATGTACCTATATTTTGTATCTTCTTATATATACCTATATTTTGTATCTTCTTATATGTACCTATATTTTGTATCTTCTTATATATACCTATATTTTGTATCTTCTTATATATACCTATATTTTAATTAAACATTATGCAAATTAGAAATTAATTGTGAATGAGACTAAAATTGAAGAGACAAATTACATCATTTCCTATAAGTTATTATATTCGATTAATGCTTATATTTTCAATGTATACATTAGCTGCATTAATCGAGGGATTCTTGTACATAGAAAAGAAAGAAAAAATATATATATAGAATATACATAGATAAGAAAGAAAGAAAGAAAGAAAGAAAGAAAGAAAGAAAGAAAGAAAGAAAGAAAGAAGGAAAGATATAGAAGAGGAAAAGCAGAATATAAGTATAGAGTGTAAATTTCAATATGGTGAAGAAAGAAAGAATGAAATAAGGTAAGAAAGAGGAAGGTGTTAATAATGATGAAAGAATAGAGGAGTTGAAAGAAAGAAGGAAAGAAAGAAGAAATATATGATAGGCCTAGATGAGAAAGAAGAAAAGAATCAAAGAAAGAAACAAAGAAAGAAAAGAGAAAGAAACGGAAAGAAATAAATACTTGATATATATATATAGAAAGAAGGAAAGAAAGAAAAATATGATATATATAGATGAGAAAGAAATGGAAAGAAGTACATGATATAAATAGAGAGAGGAGAAAGAAAGAAAGAAAGAAAGAAAGAAAGAAAGAAAGAAAGAAAGAAAGAAAAGTGAAAAATAAAGAAAAGAGAAAAACAAATATTTGTGAGAAAAAAAAGAAAGAAAGAAAGAAAGAAAAAATATGATATATACAGATGAGAAAGAAATGGAAAGAAGTACATGATATAAATAGAGAGAGGAGAAAGAAAGAAAGAAAGAAAGAAAGAAAGAAAGAAAGAAAGAAAGAAAGAAAGAAAGAAAAGTGAAAAATAAAGAAAAGAGAAAAACAAATATTTGGTGAGAAAAAAGAAAGAAAGAAAGAAAGAAAAATATGATATATACAGATGAGAAAGAAATGGAAAGAAGTACATGATATAAATAGAGAGAGGAGAAAGAAAGAAAGAAAGAAAGAAAGAAAGAAAGAAAGAAAGAAAGAAAGAAAGAAAAATATGATATATACAGATGAGAAAGAAATGGAAAGAAGTACATGATATAAATAGAGAAAGAAAGAAAGAAAGAAAGAAAGAAAGAAAGAAAGAAAGAAAAGAAAAAAAAAAAAAAAAAAGAGAAAAACAAATATTTGGTGAGAAAAAGAAAGAAAGAAGAAAAGAAAGAAAAATATGATATATACAGATGAGAAAGAAATGGAAAGAAGTACATGATATAAATAGAGAGAGGAGAAAGAAAGAAAGAAAAAAGAAAGAAAGAAAAGAAAGAAAGAAAGAAAAAGAAAGAAAGAAAGAAAAAAATATGATATATACAGATGAGAAAGAAATGGAAAGAAGTACATGATATAAATAGAGAGAGGAGAAAGAAAGAAAGAAAGAAAGAAAGAAAGAAAGAAAGAAAGAAAGAAAGAAAAATATGATATATACAGATGAGAAAGAAATGGAAAGAAGTACATGATATAAATAGAGAGAGGAGAAAGAAAGAAAGAAAGAAAGAAAGAAAGAAAGAAAGAAAGAAAAGAAAGAAAGAAAAAAATATGATATATACAGATGAGAAAGAAATGGAAAGAAGTACATGATATAAATAGAGAGAGGAAAGAAAGAAAGAAAGAAAGAAAGAAAGAAAGAAAGAAAGAAAGAAAGAAAAAAATATGATATATACAGATGAGAAAGAAATGGAAAGAAGTACATGATATAAATAGAGAGAGGAAAGAAAGAAAGAAAAGAAAGAAAGAAAGAAAGAAAGAAAGAAAGAAAGAAAAGTGAAAAATAAAGAAAAGAGAAAAACAAATATTTGGTGAGAAAAAAGAAAGAAAGAAGAAAAGAAAGAAAAATATGATATATATAGGTGAGAAAGAAATGGAAAGAAGTACATGATATAAATAGAGAAAGAAAGAAAGAAAGAAAGAAAGAAAGAAAGAAAGAAAGAAAGAAAGAAAGAAAAATAAAGAAAAGAGAAAAACAAATATTTGGTGAGAAAAAAGAAAGAAAGAAAGAAAGAAAGAAAAATATGATATATACAGATGAGAAAGAAATGGAAAGAAGTACATGATATAAATAGAGAGAGGAGAAAGAAAGAAAGAAAGAAAGAAAGAAAGAAAGAAAGAAAGAAAGAAAAGGGAAAAATAGAGAAAAGAGAAAAACAAATATTTGGTGAGAAAAAAGAAAGAAAGAAAGAAAGAAAAATATGATATATACAGATGAGAAAGAAATGGAAAGAAGTACATGATATAAAGAAAGAAAGAAAGAAAGAAAGAAAGAAAGAAAGAAAGAAAGAAAGAAAGAAAGAAAGAAAGAAAGAAAAGGGGAAAATAAATATATGGTGAGAAAAAAGAAAGAAAGAAGGAAGGAAAGAAAGAAAAAGAAAGAAAAAAAAAGAAAAAGAAAGGAAAGACAGAAATACTGGATATATATTGAAGAGAATAAAAGAAAGAAAGACATCCGGACGTCTCAGTTATCTCCGAAGTTTGTTTTTTTTCGCCACTACCTTAACCAGGTATTGAATTCACCACACTTTGGGTCATGGCACGTGGAACTAGAACAATTTACCCCGGTGGACGAAATAAAGGGTTCAATTCGAAATTCCAATCACCTGAAGGAGGCCAGAGCGTACAACTGCCGAAACGTTTTGAATATGGCAACACAGATGAGGACAAAAATCCGAATAATTTCAATAACGTAATTAATTACAATACCTCATATCAGATATATAGACAGATAATAAATCTCATGTTGAACAGCCATACTTTTAGACCCTTTCACATGAATGTGCGTTTCCCCTGGTGATTTTTTCCTTGGATCTGCTTTGTTTCTTATCTACATCAATGACCTTCCCGATGTCATCAGTTACCAACACGGAAGAAAGAAAAAAGGAGATAAATAAAAAAATGAAATATGCAATCGGAATTTTGACTGAAAAAGAACAAAAGAAATTGAATATAAAAGAAAAAAAAATCTAGTAAGAAAGCCAATGGCACCATGATACTGACTTACGAGCAATAATTAATAAGATTAATAATAATAATAATGAGAAGAAGAAGAAGAAGAAAGAAAGAAATAAAGAGAAAGAAAGACAAAATGGAGGTAAATAAAAAAAATGAAATATGCAATCGGAATATTGGCTGAAAATTAACAAAAGAGATTAAAGAATATAAAAGAAAAAATAAAGATTAAAATAATTCAATAAACGAGGAAAAAGCAAGAAAATTAAGAATAAAAATGGAAGACGACATGTGATAAGAGAGAATGTGATAACAAAAGATACAGTGAGAAAGAAATAAAAGTCAATGAAGAAATGAAAGTAAGTAAAAAGGAAGGGAAAAAAGAAAGAATTAAAAATAAAAAATAAAGAAAGATGAAAGCAATAAAGAATGAGTGAAATAAATAAAGAAAGAAAGAAGACGTATAAGAGAAGAAGCAATGTGTTATAGTAGAACACACCTATTCTATAGTTAATAGACTCTCCCACCTATAATAAGTAGGAGTAGCAGCAGTCGCTGAGTCGGCAGTGAGTTGGTCAGTCATTCGATGTCGGACGACCGTTAGTCGGATATTAAAGTATCAGCCACCCCAACTAAATTACTGCGTCATTTACCTATTATATCAAGTTCCTAACGTTTTGTACGTCGAACCTATTTTAGGACCGACTTAGTACAAATACAAGCCTCCACTGTGAAACTACTACATAACACAATGGAAGGGAGACAATTTAAATGTCAACAGGAGAAGTAAAGGAAATGATGAAAATTAGAAAAAAAAGGCGAAAAAAAGGAAGGTGAAGTGAAAGACGACGAAAATTATAACGAAAAAAGAAACGAAAAGATATAAACATAAAAATAAAGAAAAAGAAAGAGAAAAGAAGAGAGATTAAATAATATCCAGAGAGGTAAAAGAAAAAAAAAAGAATATAAAAGTGAGGATAAGGTGACGAAATAAAGAAAGAAAGAAAGAAAGGCAGGAAGAAAGAAAGAAAGGAATGAACGTAAGAAATCCCAACAATAACTTAGTCCCCAGCATATTTATGCTGGGGACAAAGTTATTTACTCCTGTTTTAAGAGGATGTTCGACAGATCCGACAAGTAAAACCGGTAGCTGACCTTGAAAATGACCTCTGATTTGGTGTTAATAGAGGCAAGAAATGTCTTGTAAATACTAAGGCCTCCAAAACGAGACAGCAATTTTTTAATCATCATTGAGAATCATTTTTACCGTCCATCAGCATGGCTGATGCTAACCACATGTAAACGTCCGCTATAAATTTGGGGTGGAGGATATTTTAGCAGTTATTGAAAGCTCGAATCCCTCTAGAACACTCATATTATGATACCTCTTATTTTGATAGCTGAATAATACGGCTAGTGTGTTATTTAAGTTTTTTTTTAAGCGTTTCACCCCAAGCAAGGCGGGAAGCCACTAGGACGCAAGGGGTGACAGAAAATTTGGAGCAAGATCAGATAGGAGTGATAGAAGAAAGGATGAGGAGAAGGATAGTGGATAGATCAAGGCAACTGGAGATGTCGATTGACATTACATTTGAATAGCTGGAGATTATAGCTCTCAGGGAAACAGGAATAGGGAAGGGGGTTCCACAGGTGAGAGGTGCGAGACATGAAGCTATTGGAGTAGAAGAGACGGCTACATTTAATAGTCTCGACAGTGAAAGGGTGAGAGCGGGATGCCAGCCTCGTAGGGCGCTTGAATTCATGAAGTCTGGGAACCAGCGAATGCAGCTCCTCGGAGCAATTGCCATGAAAGTATTTGTAAAACAGACAGAGAGAGGCGACAGCGCGTCTGTGAGAAAGTGACTGTAGACGAGAAGCCAGAACAGGGCCGATTATATTGCATATCCGCCTCTGGAGCCTATTAAGAACCCCGAGGCAAACAGAAGGGGCTCCAGACCATATATGGCAGCAATACTCCATGCAAGGGCGAATTGTTGATTGGTAGATCTGGAGGATCGATTCTGGGGAGAAAAATTTCCTGGCGCGGCACAGGGAGCCAACTTTCCTTGCGGTGGACGAAGCAATTGACTCAATGTATTTGTTCCATTTCAGGTCAGCAGTCAACATGAGACCGAGCAGCCGCAGAGAGGTGCTCTCGAGAAGTTGAGCGTCAGACATTCTAACGGAGGAGATATGTCAGAAATAAACTCATAAACTTTTGCATTAATCTAAAATATTTTAAAATGTCGATCCAGTTTTTCTTATCTTTTTTTTTCTTTTTGAGGCGGGGGTGGTGGTGGCGGCTAATCAGCATTAATTCAAGAGTAACTCAACGATAAAAAATAGAAGTTATTAAACCCTTAGGCTAAATAGTAATCATCGTTTTTCAAATACTAAATGTCATTTAAAAATAGCGATGGAATCGCATGTGAGTTTTAGCCTTTCTTTCGGTGTGGCGTGAGTTGGAAAGAAAAATGTTTTAAAATAACTGATCTTATTTCTTACGAAATGCATGACCATAAAATTGTATGCACAGAAACTCTTATACAGACCCCTTCGTACATACCTATGCCAACTAATCTCTGAATTTTAAACAAGGTGCACGTAACAGGTGCAGTAGGCAGACCCTCACATATACTCACCTATACAGCACACACAGGAGCGTGTATAAAAATTCTTATTTACACTAAAATTTAGCCGTTCAATGCGTGATATGACTAATACTTTGCCCCCAAAGTACAATGAAGCAATTTGAGAATGAGGAACTGAGTACATTCGTTTTACATTAGAAATAAACACTTAGTGTATATTTAAGTAATTCGAAATATCCATTTCTTTAGAGCTCATTAGACATTATAATTCCAACTCGAAGAGAGTCCATCAGATTGAAATTAACCCAACTCGGACAAACAAGACGAGCCAAAGTTAATTATTCACATATAGACAGATACTTTAAAAACATAAATGGAAATGCACATATTATATATATATATATATATATATATATATATATATATATATATATATATATATATATATATATATTTATATATATATATATATATATATATATATAATATTTATCCATGTATACATGTATGTCATATATATATTCACACAGACCCAATATATATATAGCTGGCAACTCGTATTCGAAGAAAACCTGTCTACTAAGTCGGCTAGCCAATCCCCAATTCAGGCGCTTGCTCAGGCGCTTTTGTATTTATTCAAGACCCTGTGGTTTATAATGCAACTATGCTGAGAAGACCTTCGTTACAGTTTCAGGGAAAGAGCGTGTTATCTAGCGTCATCAACAGTTTGAACAAGACCAGGAAGGTTACATATATATATATATATATATATATATATATATATATATATATATATATATATATATATATATATATTAAAAGATTATCATGAAAAGATATTGAAATCGTTATTTCTTTCCTTTTTTACTTTTTCTTTCTTTTTCCTTTGTTCTTTCCGTTTCTTTCTTCATTTCATTTTTCTTTCTTACGTTCATTTCTTTCTTTCTTTCTTTCTTTCTTCTTGTCTGTCTTTCTTTCTTCTTTCTTTCTTTCTTTCTTTCTATAATATTTCGTCTCCTCATTCTCACTTTTATATTCTTTTACGTCTCTGGATATTATTTAATCGCTCTTCTTTTTGCTTTCTTTTTCTTTTTTCTTTCTTTTTATGTTTATATCTTTTTGTTTCTTTTTTCGTTATAATTTTCGTCGTCTTTCACTTCTCCTTCCTTCTTTTCGCCTTTATTTTCTAATTTTCATCATTTCCTTTACTTCTCCTTTTGACACTTAAATTATCTTCCTTCTATTGCTTCTTCTCTTATACGTCTTCTTTCTTTCTTTATTTCACTCATTCTTTATTGCTTTCATCTTTCATCTTTCTTTCTTTATTTTTTCATTTTTAATTCTTTCTTTTTTCCTCTTCCTTCTTACTTACTTTCATTTCTTCATTTACTTTTATTTCTTTCTCTCTTTCTTCTCACTGTATCTTTTGTTATCACATTCTCTCTTTTTATTGTCTCTCCTAACATGTCTTCTTCCTTTTTTATTCTTAATTTTCTTGCTTTTTCCTCGTTTATTAAATTATTTTAATCTTTATTTTTTCTTTTATATTCTTTAATCTCTTTTGTTATTTTTGACAAAATTCCGATTGCATATTTCATTTTTTTTATTTACCTCCATTTTGTCTTTATTTCTTTCTTTCTTTCTTTCTTCTTCTTCTTCTTCTCATTATTATTATTATTATTATTATTATTAATCTTATTAATTATTGCTCGTAAGTCAGTATCATGGTGCCATTGGCGGCCTTACTAGACAATGCCTCCAAGGAAGACATCTCTGGGAATCAGTCATTCGTAAAGAACTCATCATTGGCAGACTTGGATTCGGGGGCTAGTAGAGATCCACCCGACCCACATCCAAAATCCGCTGGCCTTTCAACCCCCTATCCTAGTATGATGCATTATTTGCCGATGTTTTCTTATAAGGCAAGAACAGAGATTTACAAAGATCTATATATATATATATATATATATATATATATATATATATATATATATATATATATATATATATATATATATATATCTGACGCGTATATATATATATATATGTGTGTGTAAAGGCTTGTATATGTGGTCTATTCACCAATGAATTCAGAGATTTACAAAGATACGCGTCATATATATATATATATATATATATATATATATATATATATATCTGATATATATATATATATGTGTGTGTGTGTGTGTGTGTGTAAAGGCTTGTATATGTGGTCTATTCACTCAATGAAGGGGAAGATGAAGAACAATGAAAAAGAAAAAGAAAGCATGAAAATAGTAAAGAGTGGGAAGGTATTTGATGAGGTGAGAAAGTGAAGAGGAGAAAAAGGTGCATATAAGAGAGAAGTTAAAAAGAAGGAAGAGAGAGAGAGAATGTTGCGAAATATCGAAGAATGATGATTAGAAAGACATTTTTGGGATGAAGAGAGATGGAGAAAAGAGGAGAAAAAGCGGGGGGGGTTGGAAAAGACGTGTAACAAGAGGAAGTGAAAGTCCACGGGTACGAATAGAAAGTGAGGAAGAGGAGACGATGGCGAGAAAAGAAGAAGAAGAAAGAGAAGAAGCAGCAGCAGAAGAAGCAACAGCAGAAGAAGGAAAGGAAGTAGTAGTTGTAGTAGTAGTAATAGAAGAAGAAGAAGAAGCAGGAGAAGAAGAGGCAGAAGAAGAAGGAAAGGAAGTAGTAGTTCTAGTAGTAGTAGTAGTAGTAGTAGGAAGAGGAGGAGTAGAAGAAGATGAAGAAGAAGAAGCAGGAGAAGAAGAGGCAGAAGAAGAAGGAAACGAAGTAGTAGTAGTTGTTGTAGTAGTAGTAGTAGGAGTAGAAGAAGAGGCAGCAGGAGAAGAAGAGGCAGAAAAAGAAGGAAACGAAGTAGTAGTAGTAGGAGGAGGAGGAGTAGTAGTAGGAGGAGTAGAAGAAGAAGAGGCAGCAGGAGAAGAAAAGGCAGAAGAAGAAGGAAACGAAGTAGTAGTTCTAGCAGTAGTAGTAGGAGGAGAAGAAGAAGAAGAAGAAGCAGGAGAAAAAGAGGCAGAAGAAGAAGGAAACGAAGTAGTAGTAATTGTTGTAGTAGTAGTAGTAGGAGTAGAAGAAGAGGCAGCAGGAGAAGAAGAGGCAGAAAAAGAAGGAAACGAAGTAGTAGTAGTAGTTGTAGTAGTAGTAGTAGTAGAAGGAGGAGTAGAAGAAGAAGAAGTAGCAGGAGAAGAAGAGGCAGAAGAAGAAGGAAACGAAGTAGTAGTAGTAGTAGTAGTAGAAGAAGAAGAAGAAGAAGAAGAAGAAGAAGAATCTAAAGAAGAAGAATCAGAGAGAGGGTAAAGGAGACGAAGAAAAAGAAGAGGCAGAAGAAGAAATAGACGAAGTACTATTAGAAGAAGAAGAAGAAGAAGAAGGATAGAAGAGAGGAAAAAGAAGTTGAATAATGATTGGAAGAAGAAAACCACGAAGAAGAAAATCTAGAAAAAGCAAAGAAGATGCTGATGATGATGATGCAATAAAAATAGTAATTAAATCCTTGGCAGAAGCAGAAAGAAGATTACCAAAATGAGAAAAGGGAATAAAAGCGAAGAAGAAAAACATCTCGGCATTTTGACTCTCTCTTTTCTGATTGTAAGTCATTGTAGTACAACATTAAAACTTCCCCATTGCTCACATGTCTTATCCATGGTATTCCCAGCATCCGTCTTTAGAAGTACTTCTTTTGCTTTGTGTCTCTTCTTCATCTGTGACGGGATCCTCCCATATTCACTAGCTTTTTTAGAGATTAGTAATCTCCTCACTCTGTCTTCTATTTGCAAATTCTCTGAGTTATTCATCGTTTAGTCAGTTTCGCATGTTTTCACCGTCCTTTGAGTGTTATATTTTCCAGTGTCTCTTTCCTCATCTGTCCAGATATTTCAACTGACTCATTCGCATTGTAAGTATACACTTCCTTGTTGTAAGTACTTTATTTAAAACATCCTCTTTGCCCAGATGTTCCGTCAATGGTACTTTTAGCTTTCATAAATAGAACCGCTTCATATCTCTGCTTCATATGCGATGAAATTGTTCAACATTCGCAGCTATATAAGAGATTAGATTACTTTAGGAAAATGTTTTTCTACCTCTAAATGTTATATTACTTAAATAGCACTCTGTAGGAAAGCAGAAAACTTTGCCCTGACACTGAAGACAAATTTGATTGCTAAACAATAGTGTTTCAGTTTTGCTGTTGTGATGTCAGATCCTGCTATGGCAACAGTAAACATAACTTTGTTTCCTTAGCGTCTGGAAGAAATGGTTCTCTCGTCCTATCTCCGTTCCGATTTCTGCATCACTATTATCTATTGTCTGTTACAAGACTAGCCAGATAATTTATGCTGAAGAATAAAAAAAGAAAGAAAAAATGCCAGGATTATTCACATGTTGAACTGCACTTCTGTTAAGCATCCAAGTATCTGCATGCTCTTTGCACAATCGGGATCAGTATTGTATCTGTGCAATCTGACCAATTACTTAAACGTAGGTCCAAAATGAATAATCTTATTTCATTATATGAACGGTATGATTTCTATTAGAGAAGTTTTCTATCAAAGACACTCTATTAGAAGGGTTAACATCTTTTGAAACCTCCTGTACAACACAGCATTTGTAAGCATTTCTCCCCAGCCAGGCAATAAAGTTACTAAAACGAAAGTTGCTACCGGTTGTTCAATAAAATCGCCATTGACTTCAACCACGGCCGTTAGACGACTTAGAAATCTCATGCAACACTTCTGGATGGTTTCCTTGTTTAAGTTGGTGAATGCTGCCATAATCCTTGCCTTCAGTTCATCTTTGATGTTACAAGGACCTTTGTTAATCTCTCGCTAAACTGCGCCCTACACATAATAATCAAAGGTATTGCAGTCTAGGGAGTCAGGTGGGCAGATGTAACGGGTGATGTAGTCGCAGAAATTCGCTGACAGTCATGACTGGGTTTTCCTGCTTGTGTGGCATGGTGTAGAGTCCTGTTGCCAGAGATAATGTCTTCTAGCAGCCACTCTCTTGACCTAGGGCTGCACTACCTATTTAAGCAACGTGATGTAGGATTCCGTGTTGAGTCTAAAGACCTGTGGGAAGATGAATGAGGGTATAATGTCTCCATCACTAGTGATAACTCAAAAAACCTTCGTAATCATCATTAGACTCGTCTAATTCTTTCCAAATCCTCTGCACTGTCCTCAGATTGCCATCCAAACACTCTGAAATGTTCTTATTGGAGCTTCCGACGCGAATGCCAAGCAGTACAGCATGCCGTTTCCAAATTCGCAAATTTGGATACAAAAAGAAAATAAGAGTTATTCCCCTTGAATCATCAAAGGAACGATAATGGCTAGTATAATATATTAATATATATTTTTAACCTCGCATAATCTGGCAATCCTGAATCTGAGCTCAACAAAAATCATTCCCTGCGCCTAACTTTTGTAAGGCTTTTGAATGATTCATGACACACTGAAATCGGAGCAACGGGAGCGGAGGGGTTGCTTGGACACAAACACACGCACACACACATACACTCTACTCTATATATAAGATAATTATTAAACGTAAATGCACAACTACATAAAAATAATATTAAACAGAAATGGCCTCATACCAAAAGTAATTCAGAAATATAAATATCTGCCTCACAATGATGAGGTTCCTTAAGTTACATTCAGCTGTCCCGAGCAGAAATGCTTTTTCATTTCGTCCTCATTTATTTCCGGGCATTGCCCTAAACAGAACTGCCCTGTCCTCCGGCAAAAAGCCCTCAGGCCTTCAGACTTCTTCTGATGTTTTGTTTAAGATTGATGCCATCGGACCAGTAACCTTTTCTTGAACGCTTCCGTATTGTTCAACCCCAAATGATTACTCGTCCCGTCTTGGCTGGTGTCGTAGTATTTATCGAATTCGCTTAGTGAAACAAACAAATCAACGATAATACTAGAATAGCAGTGAGGGAGCTAGTTAACCTGAGCAGACGAGCAGGCAAATGCTCGTCAATACGCATGCGTATACTTTTATCTCCTGTTAATTCCCCTCTCCAAGTTCTCCACTGCTTTAACCGGCTATTGAACTCACACTCTTTGGATCCTGTCACTGGATCTAACCAAGGCCTTTATCCACTGTGCCATGTGTCCTTGAATTTCTGGGTATTATAAACCTAATGTCTTCAGCAACCATTTTTACCAGTGTTCATATTGCAATTTTTGCTGTTATCATGACATATTTTTACCAGAGCTCATATTGCAACAAGAACAAAAAAGAAAAAAGAAAGTGCCAAGATGCATGAAAAAATGGTAGCCATTCGGCGAGAGGTCAGGTGAATATGATGCAAGTGATAATTTGCGTATTCCATGTCGGTCACCTTCTGCAGCGACATTCTGACATTGGTAATATTATGTCGCACTTAGTAACCCCTTCAGTCTTATCGCCTTACTAGGAATGAAATGATTAAGAAAAAAATAAAATATTGGTTGGTGCAAAAATAATGACGTAATAATGTCGTTTTTGACGTATTTTTAACGTCAAAAACGACATAATTACGTCATTATTTTTGCACCAACCTAATACATCGAAGCTACTTTACATCTGTCGGAAAGTGATTGAAATCGATATGCCAGGTTAGGACGGCTAAAGTTGCAGATTCTTCATTCACCTTGGAAGGTAGTTGTCTCTTTGGGTGAGGATATTCCTCCTCTACAGGGAATTGGATAGCTATGGTATTCATTGCACCGACAGTGTTGAAACAGTGTAAGAAAATATGGACAACGCAGATGGGCTTGTTTGGGAAAAAGTTGTCTTATTTTAATTTTCGAAGTCGGGAAAGGAGCGGGATGATCCTAAGCGTCTTAGAACGGCTGGGGTTTGTTTTGCATTTTGGGAGAAATAATGAAGACTTGGCCAAATTCGTTGGAATAACGGAAAGGAGAAGAAAAGACAAAACAATGCTGTGGAGAGAACAAAAAGATATGAAAGTGAGATACGATAATGGAGAAAAGTTCATCAAAGAAAATGGGATTTGCCGAAGAACGAATTGCAGAATTCGTCATGAATGGCGACAAAGAAAGGGGGGAAAAAGGCGGGAAGTGAAGAAATAAAATGTAGTGTATTTATTAAGATCCATGGAAGTGAAAAATGAAGGAGAATCGAAAGAAAAAAGTGGAAAGGGGATGAAAACGTCAGATGTATTGGACAGAAGGCTGGAAGAGAGTTGACCTGAAAAATATTTTCAAGATGGCAGTAGAGAATCTATTGAGGATGGAAGACGAAAAATAAGAAGAAGAAAAGAAAAAAAAAGCCAAAAAAAAAAGAAGATACCAAGCAATGCGAATATGAAAAAAAAGAAAGGACTCAAATGATAAAAGAAAGTGTTAAAAAAAGCGCATATATATATATATATATATATATATATATATATATATATATATATATATATATGCAATTATTATTGTACATACATTTTCAAGTTATTGTTTAAGGCCGCCAATTTAATGCCATCTGTCGAGAAAATACTGTACTACAATAGCCTTATCGCGATTTGATAAAACAACGAAAGACAAGTTTTTTTTTCTCCTGAATTACATATATATATATATATATATATATATATATATATATATAAGTGAACATTGAAGTCAACACTTAGGGGCGATAGTCTGTTTCATGCTAGACGCAATTGTCAGGCCGCGAGTGCTGTTTTTTTCTTCTCGACTATATATACGGGTCAGTGGTGCATTGTGGGTAGTCTATTTTGGCGGTTATTTTACCGGAAGTCGTTTATTTGTTTATTTATTTGGGTTAAATTATTTTGCTTGTCTTTATTTGTTTTAATTTTTATTTTTTATTCTTTTTTTATATTTTTATTTTTATTTCTTATCTTATATTTTTATTTTTTCTATTTTTATTTTAATCGGTGTTTTATTAACGTAGTAAAAAGTTGTTCATATCGCTTATTTAATAGTTTTGTTTTGGTTTGGGAAGATAATTAAAGCTATTTATTTAATTTTGGGGTTGATTGTTGTAGCTTATTCTAACTATTATTTTGGCGGGAGCTGTTTTTTTTTATTTGTTTATTACTTCATGTATGTGTTTGGATTGATTATCCTTATTTGTTTTTTTTCTAACGGTTAATTTATCGGGATCGATTTGTTAGTTTGTCTATTTATTTGTTTGGAATAATTTAGATTAATTTATTTTATTTGTTTATTATTATTTATTTATTATTCTGTATATTTTTATTTACTCTTTTCGGTTTTCGATTTTTAAGTATCGTAGTATTTTTTTATCGTTATATAACAGTTATAGCTATTTTTTTCGTCCGATTTTTGGTTTGATTTTTATAGTTTAACTATTATTTTGGTCATAATGGTTTGTTAATTTGTTTATTATTTATTTTATTTTTTCGATTCATTGATATTGTTTTTATTTATTTATTCATTTATTCTATTTCATATATTCTAACGGGTGTGAGTTATTAATTTGTTTGGGTTAATTTATTTTACTTATTTAACTGTCATTTTGTTTATTTTATTTTATTTTTTTCAGTTTTCGATTGTTAAGTAACAGAGTAAAAAGCTCGGATCTTTTATTTAATAATTTATTATGGCCTGGAAAGGTAATGATAGCTGTTTTTGAATGGTTGCTGTAGGCTGATATTCTTTTCCTTATTTTCCAAGATATTTTTGGTCTGATGTATGTCTTGTTTTTAATTTCTCAGATTAGAAATCATTGTGCTGTTCGCATATTTACTATTTGTGAACTATGTTTTGTGTGCATAATTTCTTTGTTTCCAGGGTCCTGCAGTTACTCCTATGTATACTTTTTCTTCATTATCTAGTGATTTTTTAACGTGGCTTGGTATATTACGTTGTTTTGCAGCTCGTGACGTCACGCATGACCACGCGCTGTGACGCGATTTTCGCTTCCGCGTCTCATATATACGAGTTTGTCGTTACTTGAAATTTTCATGCAGCAGGGGCGGACTATCATTGTTGATTCGTCCGCTGTTGCTTGATTTATTGAAATTGTCATCTTGGATAATGGCTTGTGCAAGCCGAAAGCTTAGATTGGATTTAAACATGTATCAATATGGCGATTTCCTTTCGTCTTTCAACGATAATGTGATTAAGCTTATCAGACAATATGAAAGGAACTTACTTAACATAAATAGACAAAACTTGTCCATATTATTTAATGAAACATGCATTAATGAAAAATTGCTGCCTAAATATATATGTATATTTCTATATGTATATAAATATACATGTGTGCTCATATATATATATACATATATACATGTGTGCTATATATATATATATATATATCAATACACACACACACACACACACACACACACACACACATATATATATATATATATATATATATATATTTGTTGGATAGATGAGTTTGTGACAACTCACATCTATCCAACCAAATATATTAGCTCTATCATCTCTGATAATTGAGCGCTTTCAATAAGTACTGCGCATATATATATATCTTTATATATATATATATATATATATATATATATATATATAACGTGTGTGCCTTTTGTCAACCTTCAACCAATTTCCGTTATTTTTTTCGCCTTTTTAAATTATTTCTTCCTTTTACTTTCTTCGTCTAGATCTTCCATTTCGATTGTTTCATGTTTGGTAGACAAAGACGTCTGTACCGATAAAAAAAAACCATGAAAGACCACAAAATAAAAGAAAGAGAGAGAGAGAGAGAGAAATGGATAAATAAAAAAAGGAAACAAAAACGGAAGTCTAAAATCTGATTCAATATTTACGCATGCGCGAAATATTACACCACAACACGTATTTATCAATTTTAAGAGGAGTAAAAGGAAACACTAAAGCATAATAAATAAACCAAATACGTAAGCTCAACAAATGTTTTGGGAGGTTTTTTGTCTGTTTTTGTTGTAGTACTTTGTTTTGTGACGACCTTCTGCTACTTATCTTGTCTATTCGGGACAATACACCTTGGAATGTATCGTATCTACACGAATCACGTTTCTCGAAACGAGTAGCGAAAGGATTTATGGGAAAGGACAGGGGCAAAAGAGATAAATGATGGAATTGGTTCCTCTTAAGCAACAAGGATAGATGGAGAAAGAAAGGTAGAAGCATATGTAAAACTGAAGAATCGTCAAGTATGCAAGTATAATGGAAAGAGCAGGTTGAATGATGACGTGATAGAACGAAAGACAGTCATGTAATAAATAAAACGTACAAGAAGAAAGAAAGAAAGAAAGAAAGAAGAGAAAAGAGAAAGAAAAAAGAAAGAAACGAACACAAGAAAGAGCAATGAAGTAATGAGGCAAATGGACGAAGCGAGTAAGAAAGAAAGAAAGAAAAAAAGAAAGAAAGAAAGAAAGAAAGAAAGAAAGAAAGAAAGAAGAAAAGAAGCGAATGCAAGAAAGAAGTGAATGCAAAAAAGAACAAAGAACAAGTGAGGCGATTTGAACGATGTCGGTATGGAAGAAAGAAAGAAAGAAAGAAAGAAAGAAAGAAAGAAAGAAAGAAAGAAAGAAAGAAAGAAAGAAAAGGAAGGAAAGAAAGAAACGAACTCAAGAAAGAACAAAGAAGAAATGAGGCAAATGAATGAAGTGGGTATGAAAGAAAGAAAGAAAGAAAGAAAGAAAGAAAGAAAGAAAGAAAAAGAGAGAGAAAGAAAGAAAGAAAGAAAGAAAGAAATAGAGAGAGAAAGAAAGAAAGAAAGAAACAAACAAACAAACAAATAAACAAACAGAAAATGGAATAAATATTAAAAAGAAATAATGAGTGAAATAAATGAATAAAGAAAGAAAGAAAGAAAGAACGAAACGAATGCAAGAAAGAACAAAGAAGAAGAGAGGCAAATGAATGAAGTGGGTAAGAAAGAAAGAAAGAAAGAAAGAGAAAGAAAGAAAGAAAGAAAGGGAAATAAAGATAGAAAGAAAGAGAAAGAAAGATAGAAAGAAAGAGAAAGAAAGAACGAAAGAAAGAAGCGAATGCAAGAAAGAACAAAGAAGAAGTGAGGCAAATGAATGAAGTGGGTAAGAAAGAAAGAAAGAAAGAAAGAAAGAAAGAAAGAAAGGAAAGAAAGATAGAAAGAAAGAGAAAGAAAGAACGAAAGAAAGAAACGAATGCAAGAAAGAACAAAGAAGAAGTGAGGCAAATGAATGAAGTGGGTAAGAAAGAAAGAAAGAAAGAAAGAAAGAAAGAAAGAAAGAAAAAAAAAGGAAAGAAAGAGAAAGAAAAAGAAAGAAAGAACGAAAAAAAAACGAATGCAAGAAAGAACAAAGAAGAAGTGAGGCAAATGAATGAAGTGGGTAAGAAAGAAAGAAAGAAAGAAAGAAAGAAAAAAAGGGAAAGAAAGATAGAAAGAAAGAGAAAGAAAGAACGAAAGAACGAAACGAATGCAAGAAAAGACAAAAGAAGAAGTGAGGCAAAAAATGAATGAAGGGTAAGAAAGAAAGAAAGAAAGAAAGAAAGAAAGAAAGAAAAAAAAAAAGGAAAGAAAGATAGAAAGAAAGAGAAAGAAAGAACGAAACGAATGCAAGAAAGAACAAAGAAGAAGTGAGGCAAATGAATGAAGTGGGTAAGAAAGAAAGAAAGAAAGAAAGAAAGAAAGAAAGAAAGAAAGAAAGAAAGAAAGAAAGAAAGAAAGGGAAAGAAAGATAGAAAGAAAGAGAAAGAAAGAACGAAAGAAAGAAACGAATGCAAGAAAGAACAAAGAAGAAGTGAGGCAAATGAATGAAGTGGGTAAGAAAGAAAGAAAGAAAGAAAGAAAGAAAGAAAGAAAGAAAGAAAGAAAGAGAAAGAAAGATAGAAAGAAATAGAAAGAAAGAACGAAAGAAAGAAGCGAATGCAAGAAAGAACAAAGAAGAAGTGAGGCAAATGAATGAAGTGGGTAAGAAAGAAAGAAAGAAAGAAAGAAAGAAAGAAAGAAAGAAAGGGAAAGAAAGATAGAAAGAAAGAGAAAGAAAGAACGAAAGAAAGAAACGAATGCAAGAAAGAACAAAGAAGAAGTGAGGCAAATGAACGAAGCGTGTATGAAAGAAAGAAAGAAAGAAAGAATTTGAGGAAATAAAGAAAAGTCCAAGAAAGACATTCTTAAAGACAAAAAGAAGAAAAAAATATTAAACAACACAAGCGAGAAAATAAGAAAGAAAATATTAAAAAGAATGAAAGCAATTAAGTACTGAAAAAAAAAGGAGAAATTCGAGAAAGAAAGTAAAAACAGCGAAAACAGTAAAAGTAATAAATAAATAAATAAATAAATTAAAGAAAAAAAGAATGTATTAATGAATGAAAAAGATTTACAGGAAAGAAATAAAAAGAAAGACTAAAAGAAAGTAAGAACGAAAGAAAGAAAGTAAGAAAAACTTAAAGAGAATAATAGAACGAAAATTAAAGGAAATGAAATAAAGAAATAAATACAGAGAGTGAGAAAGAAAGAAAGAAAGAAAGAAAGAAAGAAAGAAAGAAAGAAAGAAAGAAAAACAAAGAATATATCAAAGAAAATAAAAGAAAGTGAAAACGAGAGAGAGAAAGATTTAAAGAGAATAATAGAAAGGAAATATAGTAAATAAAGAAAGAAAGAAAGAAAGAAAGAAAAAGGTAAGAGGTTATTAAAGAGAAGAGAATAAAGTAAGAAAGTAGAAAAGAAAGAACGAAAGAAAGCGACTAGAAATATATTAAAGGAATAAAAGAAAGAATGATTAAAAATGAAGAAGATATTAAAGCAAATCATGTTTTTCTCCTCTTTTTGTACAATTGCTTTCCATCATCTACGTCATTATCAAGAACTGGGTATTGCCAATATAGTGGAAGAAATTTTTTTGGCTTTATTTGCGAACAGCGTCATTTATAATAATTTGGGATGATTTTTGTTAAAAAATGTCTTTAGGCAAAATAACGGTTTTATTGATGGATTCATGATGGACTCATTGTCATATACAAAAATAGAAAAATACAATGCCAACTATTGTTTAATATAGTTAATGTAGTTTAATATATTTCATATAATTAATATAGTTTAATATAGTTAATACAGTTAATGTAGTTTAATACAGTTAATATAGTTTAATATAGTTAATATAGTTTAATATAATTAATATAGTTTAATATAGTTAATATAGTTTAATATAATTAATGTAGTTTAATACAGTGAATATAGTTTAATATAGTTAATATAGTTTAATACAGTTAATATAGCTTAATATAGTTAATGTAGATTAATACAGTTAATATAGTTAATATAGTTTAATATAGAGAGTATGGTTTAATATAGTTAATATAATTTAATATAATTAATATAGTTTAATACAGTTAATATAGCTTAATATAGTTAATATAGTTAATGTAGATTAATACAGTTAATATAGTTAATATAGTTTAATATAGTGAGTATGGTTTAATATAGTTAATATAGTATAATATGGTTAATGTAGTTTAATACAGTTAATATAGTTTAATATAATTAATATAGTTTAATATAGTTTTTATAGTTAAAACAGTTTAATATAGTTAATATAGGTAATGTAGTTTAATACAGTTAATATAGTTAATATAATTTAATATAGTTAATATAGTTTTAATATATTTAATGTAGTTAATATAGTTTAATACAGATAGTATAGTTTAATATGGTTAGTGTAGTTTAATATATTTAATATAGCTAATATAGTTTAATATAATCAATATTGTTTAATATAGTTAATATAGTTAATATAATTTAATAAATTTAATATAGTTTAATATATTTAATATAGTTTAATATATTTAATATAGTTTAATATAGTTAATATATTAAATGTAGTTTAATATAATTAATATAATTAATATCTCAACAGGTTAAAGGCGCTTAAGTTTAAACTTTAGTTTGATGCCCGATGTAATCTGAATGTTAAAAAATTCTTCAAGTTTTAGACACATTTAGCTTTAATCTTCTTAGTTTAAATTATCCTTCATATTATTAGCAGTATCCTGGGGAGAAATGTTGTATCATGGTGGACGTGAATTTCCTGTTGGTTATTTCAAAATTAATGACCATTCGTTACTGATAACGGTACCTGCCTCTGTCAGTCAAAGAGAAGACGTTTAGTGTGACTTATCCGCAGAAAGACAGAACTTGGCTGCCATTCCAGAACAGAGCCGGTGCGAACACGGGAACGCCCAGTTATGAAGAGAAAAGTATCTGTCTATATTTATGAGATGAGGTATTATGTACACTATTTACATTATCATCATCCTTATCTTTGTTGCCATATTTATCACAACGTTTCGGCCGTTGTACGCTCCGGCCTTCTTCCGGTGGTTGGAATGTCGCTCGCTGGGGTATACAGTTCTAGTTCCACGTGACATGTTTTCAAGGACACATGGCACAGTGGATAAAGGCATTGGTTAGATCCAGTGACAAAACCTAAAGAGTTGTGAGTTCAATACCTGGTTATGGCGGTGGAGAACTTGGAGAAGGGAATTAACAGGAGATAACTGATAACTGACATCCATTAGACATGGCTCGTGGAACTAAAACAGTCTACGCCAGGGTCCATTTCGACATTCCAACCACCTGAAGAATGCCAGAGCGTACAACGGCCGAAACATTGTGATAAATATGGCAACAAAGATGAGGACAATAGTCCGAATAATGTGTAATAAATATGGCAACAAAGATGAGGACAATAGTCCGAATAATGTGTAATAAATATGGCAACAAAGATGAGGACAATAGTCCGAATAATGTGTAATAAATATGGCAACAAAGATGAGGACAATAGTCCGAATAATGAACATTAAACATGGCACGTGGAACTAGAACTGTCTACCCTTTCCTCATCGTTTTGCCATACTTGTTACACATTATTTGGACTATTGTCTTCATCTTTGTTGCCATATTTATTACAACGAAATTATAATATCCAGAAATTCATATATAGATGTCCTTAAGGACACATGGCACTGTGGATAAAGGCGTTGGTTAGATCCAGTGACAGGACCCAGAGAGTGAGAATTTAATACCCGGCTAAGGCAGTGGAGAACTTTCAGAGGGAAATTAAGAAGAGATAAGTGATAACATGGCACATGGAACTAGAACAGTCTACCCCAGTGAGCGAAATAAAGGGTTCAGTTCGACATTCCAACCACCTGAATAAGGCCGGAGTGTACAATGGCCGAAATGGTGTAATAAATATGGCAACAAAGATGCGGACAATAGTCTGAATAATGTAAATAATATAGCTACCTATATTAACAGAAGACTTCGATATGTCGATGTGCTTCTGGACTGAGAGGTCGCAAGGCCTACCTGGAGTTGAATGAATGCGCTTTTTCCTCGCTTTTATTCTAATTTCAATGATATTATTTCTTGCCTGTAAACCTGATATTTTTTTTCTAGTAGATTTGTATAATGCCAAATCTTTCTAGATTTTGCCAGCTACTCACTTTTTTTTAATCTTTGCGACAGATTTCCTATCATATATCTCCTTTGTCCTTGTTTGTGATTCCGGTGTCTCGGTTGCGTTTGTCCCATACGCGTGGTGTTCCCGTGTGAAAGTCTTCTACGTTCCCTGATCATCGTGATCCAGTGTTTGATTCCGGTGCTGCTGAGTTTTCAGTCGCTCTTCTTTGGCAGACACCCAACCCATAAGAAGAAAATTACCTCACTTCCCTACTTGTTTCTCTAAGTTTGACCAATATACCTCTTTACTAGATTCATCCTTCACACCTTTCATGACTCAATTTGTCCTCTTGATAATTCGGATCACGCTGTAGTGCCTGTTGATATTTCATTTGACTCGTGTATTAGCAATGAACCTCATATTCAAAGGACTTCTTTTTGCTACCTGTTATTGGGAGTCATTTTGCAATTTTCTTTGCGATGCTACGGTACCTTTCTTGGTTCTCAAGAAACTTTGTTTGCTGCTTTTGATATTTCAAAATCGTTTGACAAGGTTTGGCATGGCGGTCTTCAAAAGTTGAAGGTTTATAGTGTTTTTCGTTAATTTCTTTGATATGATTCAATCTCTCTTATCAAATCTTCTGATGAAGGATATCATGAACGACCTCTCTTCTAGATGTTTTTTGGTATTAATGCTGGCGTTCTCCAGGACTTCTTGGATACATCCTCTTACTTATCTTCATCAAAGACCAACCCAATCCCACCAGTGTCCGACAATATATATATATATATATATATATATATATATATATATATATATAATTATTCACACAAAATTAATGCAAGGTTAATGATTTAAATGGCGAGACATCCATCACGCAAACAATTCAAATAGTATACAAAAAAACCTCCAGATCCGTTATGAATGAATTGATCCTTGTTTATATAAATTTCTGCCGTATTAGTTGTTTTTTTACTACAAGCTTTCGTCTGTTCCTACAGACATCTTCAGGTATAGAATAGAGATGTTGTTCTTGTTTTTCTCTTAGTAATAAGAGGACAACGAAAATATATGTGTTGTTGTATCCGAAAATGCTATTGAAAAAGAGTTATTGGTTTTGGAACGCGCCAAAGCAACACTGAGTTTGATTTTAAATTTTTAAAGTGTTTGCGTTTATACCAAATATGGTGATGAACAAATTTTTTTACTGGTAAATTTTTCTGTCAAAGTGGCATGAACTATATTGTTCAATAATTACAGTAATGTCGCACTTATTATCTAAAAGTCACACTTGGATCAGTTATTTAAATTACAATAAACGTGCAATCAATTTACAAATACATGAATTATTCACACAAAACTAATGCAAATATATATATGCTGATGACACATATGTTTACTTTTGTCCTAATATCATGCCTGATAGGTCCGATAAAATCAATTTGACATCTACAATCCGTTATGAGCTAGGGCAAGGTTTTAACGCCTCGAAAACGAAAGCGCTCTTTATTAATGACCTTAACCTTTGTGCTTTCCATCAGCACGCTTGAGATCAATCTCCAGGAGAGCCACTCATTCTGCCTAATTATTTGGAACTTTTTTTTTCCATAGACGTGGAATGATAATATTGAATCAATTACTAAATCTACTTCCGGGAAAGTCAGTTCGCTATGACATTGTAGACAGTTTCTCTCGCCAGCATCCTTCTTGTATATCTACGTTTACCATTCGTTTGTGCATTGAATGTTACTGTCGCATCTGTTGGAGTTTTTTGTGTATGTGTATGTACTAGTGAGCAAGTCAAAAAGAGCTGACTCATTTTATAGTTCACCAATAGAAGGGTTAACCAATCAGAAAGCTCAAAATATTCAATGCGACGTGTTTAAAGCAGCCATTTTTTTCTCCCAAATTGTCTGCACTGCCAACCTGATATCGAAGACTTAAAGAATTACTTAACAACCGCTACTTTCTCTGAATCTTCAGTGCCGTCCTCTGATATTGAACAGATTACGGACTTCACTGAATTCCATATTCAGAGACTGAGGCAAACATGGTCAACAGAAACTAGTACGGTGCTTCTGTTTTTATATCTAGCGTTACTTGGCAAAATCCAAAGAATAATCGGCAACGATATCAGTCTTGCCCTCGCATCTCGGCTTCAGTCACCTTCCCAAGGCCGTAATGTAGTTTCCCGGGACCATTTCTATAAACATTTCCCTTGTAACTGTTCTGATAAGCTATCCGCTTTGGTACCTCGTCTATATGAATTTAAGCGTACTATATTGGCGGCAAGGTCTCATCACCTTACAGTTGAATTGGCTAGATGAAACCGTAAGTTCTTTGCTAACAGCTTCTTACATCGACTTCATGAATTTAAGTTTGTTTATTGATTGATCGATTCGTTTTTTACGAGTTATCAACCCTTTGCAGGTTATTTAAAATATTTTAAGATTGGTAGAATATATTTTTCATTTTAGAGATAAAAACAGTTTAGTGATACAAGTCCTACTAATTAACCCATAGTTGGAGGAATAAAAGGTGGGTTCATGCCTTTCCGAAATAAGTATATATAACAAAACCAAAACCATGCCTTTCCGAAATAAGTATATATAACAAAACCAAAAACCGTTTAACATATCCATGCCAGTATCCATTACATTACCCGCATATTCAAGCTTATTTTACCTGGTATTATTCAGCGGTCACCCTTCTAGGTACTGAGCAGGATTGATGTTGCTTAACTTCTGCATTCATAATGGACCCGTTGTTTCAATGTGATTTGTCCGTAAGACTACGAATTTTATCATTCTCATAATTTCACTGTTGAAATTGCTTGTTGTAACCGCAAGTTTTCTGTTAACAGTTTCTTCTCTCGCGCTTCTCTCGACCAGCTTCCTCTCTTCCTGTCAACTTCACAGATCCGAATGCAATGTCAATCGTTATCTTCTTTATCAATTTGTGCATTTTTATTATTCTCTTTATTGACTGTTTTCTTTTTCTAATATGTTCTCACCTTCTGTAACCCGTTGTATCTTAGTGGCTTTATTGCCTTTCCTGAGATTAAATGATGAGGAAAATGTGACATCTAAGTAAACGAAACCTTCTTCTGGCTTGCTTGTCTCTCTATTAAAGCGTTGGAGGTAAACTTGGCATTATTCACCAGATACTTAGAGTAACTCCTAAGGTGGTTAAGTCATCAGGAGGCGTATAATATCGGACCTACCGTGTTGCTATTTTCTGTATGTGATCTATGCAATTAAATATTTTCCTGTGGATCTTCTCAATGGCATGAAGTATGTATAGTTACCTCTGAGATAAATACATTTTTGGTATTGGTGTGATTTGAGTAGAAATTTATGAGAACACTATGGCTGATGGATTTTCTATAGATATTTAGTTTTAGATCAGATCAGTGCGAATTTTTTTTCTGTTTCGAAGAAATGGTATGCTAATACATAACCAAGTGGTGACCTCATTGTTAGTTCATATTTAATAAAAAGGCATGAATATGCATGTCGGCTGTAGAGATTTTCCTTTTATTTTATTTTATTAAAGGTACTTTTAGAAGATCTGAGCATTTGACAATTGTTTACTGAACAAAATTATTTAATATCTAAACTAGTCATAAATTTAACTTTCACACTTATGGCTTTTAGAATTTCCACGAGATCACCGCGATTTTTAATATGAGAATTGGCGCAACAAGTGCTACTAAAATCGTCTATGAGAATCACTATAACTGCCTGGTATTCATGGTGGCATTCAATCAATTATTCATTTTCTATTTCATACTTATATTTCAGAAATTATTTGAGGCTCATCCATTCGTCCAATGCCATTAGATTCTTTAAGTATGCTCTTTGCGTTTTATGTATCGCGATCAATGATGAGAATTCTGACGATTATGTGCCTCCATAGATGATTAAAAAGAATCTGACGATTATTTTTTATCATTTCTCTATTGCTTTTAGGCAAAGTTGCTTCATTTTGCATACAGGATTCTTTCCATCAAGAAAACCGTTATTTTGTCTGAAGTGGCCCTTTGGGAACGAAAATTTAGTCCATAGACAGATAGATAGATAGATAGGAACAGAGAGATATATAGATTATGATCAAATATAGATAAACAGATAGATATGATCAATCTGAGATAGATAGATAGATAGATAGGAATGAATTAGAAAGTTATGAACATAGATAGATAATGATCAAAGATAGATAAACCGATAGATATGATCAATCTGAGATAGATAGATAGATAGATAGATAGATAGATAGAAATGGATTAGAATGTTATGAACATAGATAGATCGATAGATAGATAGATAGAAATGGATTAGAAAGTTATGAACATAGATAGATAGATAGGAATGGATTAGAAAGTTATGAACATAGATAGATAGATGGATAGATAGATATGAACAGAGAGATATATAGTTATTTTCCAAGCGTAGGTTAGATGTGGCACAAGGCCGAAAGTATGGGGCATCTAGTGAGGATCGAACTCACTTTTCAGTTGTAACTGATCTAGCGAGACAAGCTTGCTAACCATTACACCACGCCGAGGTGCCCAACAGAGAGATATATAGATAATGATCAAAGATAGATAGACAGATAGATATGATAAATCGGATATAGATAGATAGATAGATATCTGGAGACTAAGATAGATAGATAGATAGATAGATAGATAGATAGATAGATAGATAGATAGATAGATATACTTTTCTATATGTCAAAAGATAGATACATAGGAATATACTCGGATAGACTGATATGAAATGAATGGATTCGAAAGACATAAGCATATATATGAATTTATTGGTAAATGCTGGATAGATAGATAGATAGATAGATAGATAGATAGATAGATAGATAGATAGATAGATATGAATCGATTGGAAAGATATGAACACAAAACGATCAACGAAAGTAGAGCAGAGTGAAGTCGATAACAGTGTCAGCAAGAGCAAGTTAGATAAGTTGAATGATTGATATCGAAAGAGATGTACTTGGAAATAAAGAGGGAAATTTTGTCGCATGACGTAATGATCGGTTTTGAAGGAACGGAGCCGAAAATAACATCATCAAGGTCGACGCGAAACATGAGATTAGAGAGAAAGAAAAAATAAATAAACTGTTTTGATGCCAGCATAAAGGTTGAAAAGTGAACAACACCCGAATAGAAAGGGAAAAAAATAGAAATAGAAATAGAAAGAAAGAAAGAAAGAAAGAAAGAAAGAAAGAAAGAAAGAAAGAAAGAAAGAAAAAAAACCGTCAGGAAGAAGGAAATGAAAATGAAAGAAAAGAAGACAGTAAAGAAGAAAGCACGCAAGATATAAAGCAAGAAAGAAAGAAAAAATGCAAGGTATGAATTTAGAAAGAAAGAATAAAAGAAGGAAATATAAAGGCAAACAAAAGAAAGAAAGAAAGAAAGAATGAAATAAAGAAAGAAAAAGAGAGAGAAATAATAAAGAAAGAAAGAATAAAAGCAAGCGAGAACGAAATAACTGAAGAAAGAAAGAAAGAAAGAAAGAAAAAGAAAGAAAGAAAGAAAGAAAGAAAGAAAGAAAAATGTCTGGAAGAAGGAATGGAAAATGAAAGAAAAGAAGACAGCAAAAAGAAAGAACGCAAGATAGAAAGCAAGAAAGAAAGAAAAAATGCAAGGTGTAAATTTAGAAAGAAAGAATAAAAGAAGTAAAAATAAAGGCAAGCAAGAAAGAAAGAAAAAAGAAAGAAAGAATAAAATAAAGAAAGAAAAAGAGAGAGAAAGAATAAAGAAAGAAAGAATAAAAGCAAGCGAGAACGAAATAACGGAAGCAAGCAAGAAAGAAAGAAAGAAAAAAAGAAACGAAACGAAACGAAAATAAATTATGAGAAAATGCATCAAAACAAAAGAGAAATGAAACAACAACAACAAAAAAATAAAATAAATAAAAATAAAGAGAAAGAAAGAGACGTACAAAACGGTTAGGATTTTGAAAAAGAAAAGAAAGTAAAAGAAGGACCTGTTTAAAATAACAATAATACAAATTTAATAAATGGATGATAGAAAAAAATAACTATATGAAAAATGATACTGAAATCTAAAGAAAGCTGAGAAAAATGAGAAAAATTGAACATAAAATTATTTTTTAAGAATTCCGAAAGAAATTTATTGAATTCTATTGCAACTGACAAAAGGAAACGCTGGAGAAGGAACGAAAACTCAGTCGAGAAGAAGAAAGAAATCACAGAAAAAAACAAAAAAAAAAAAAACAACCAAGAATTATCTCCAATGGAAGAAAATATACATGATGTCAAAACTATAGAACAAGTTGATTAAACTACGAGATATGGGTGGCAACGTTGCTTCAGAAAATGCACCATATATTCAAGGTGAGTTGCATAAATTGTCGTCTAATTGACGCCAAAATGAAAATAACAGTGACATCTCATTTTACAAGATACATTTAACAAAATTACAGAGAAATATCTAGAAATACTAAATAGTAAATTTATTCAATGAAATCATCATTGGCTTCAACCACGGCCTACAGACGACTTCCGAATCTCTTGCAATTCATCTTGGTCTCCTTGTTTAATTTGGTGAATGCTGCCATAATCCTTGCCTTCAGTTCATCTTTGGTGTTACAAGGAGTTTTGTTGGTCTTTCGCTCAACTTCCACCACCCACATATATCAATGAAGCGGGTTGCAATCTGGGGAGTTAGGTGGCTATATGTAAGGGTTGAACTTAACGCAGAAATTGTCTGATAGGCATGACTGTTCTCTCCTGCTTGTGTGTCATGGAGCAGAGTTCTGTTGCCAGGCACAGGATCTTCCTGCAGATATTCTCTTGACCCAGGGCAGCACTCCTAAAGGCATTTCATGTAGGCCCTCGTGTTGCTCTGAGACTGTGTGGGAAGATGAATGGAAACCATGTCTCGTGATCGCTTTAAAAAAACCTTCGTCATTAGAAACATCCTACCTGTTTAGAATCCTCTTGCACTGTCCTCAGAGTGACACCCAAACACCCTGAAATGTTCGTATTTAGAGATTCTTGCGCGAATGTCAAGCAGTACAGCATGTCATTTCCAAATTTCTGGCGGAGTAAATTGCGACATGGTTCACTTTTTCTCGCAGACGATATTGTGTAGTCGACAAAATCAAAAACAAATAACGCGCATGCGCGAAATTAAAAATATAAAATGGAGACAGTTTACCCATTGCACTGTACATATATATATATATATATATATATATATATATATATATATATATATATATATATATATTTGAATGAAAATCTAACATTTTTAAGCATTTAAAACAACATGCCTGCCCGCACACACAATTCCGTAAAATACTTGTCGAAAACACAATTATACTTCGACATGAAAACAATAGACAAAAACTAAAAATCATTGAAGCATTTCAAACAGTCGAAACCCAACCTAAACAAAATCAATTATGGCATCTCTACAAATATTCTTAAATGTCTATAAGAAGCCATTGGTTTATATATATATATATATATATATATATATATATATATGCAATAAGAACGAATCAAATATATATGCAATGAGAACGAATTAAATATATATGCAATGAGAACGAATCAAATATAAATTCAAACCATTCGCCCTTGCATGGAGTATTGCTGCCATATATGGTCTGGAGACCCTTCTCATTGTCTCAAGGTCCTTGATAATATCCAAAAACGGATATGCAATGTAATTGGCCCTGATCTGGCATCTCGTTGCCTCTCTTTGTTTTTTTTTTTTGTTTTTTTTACAAATAATTTCACGGCAACTGCTCCGATGAGCTGCTTTCGCTGGTTCCCAGATTTCATGAATTTAAGCGTTCAACTAGGCTGACATCTCGCTTTCACCTTTTCACTGTCGAAACTATTAAATGTAGCCGTCTCTTCTACTCCAATAGCTTAATGTCTCGCAGTTCTCGCCTGGGGAACTCCATCCCCTTTGCCTGTTTTCCTGATAGGTATAATCTCCAACTATTCAAATGTAATGTCAATCGACGTTTTCAGATGCCCTAAGCTATCCTCTAACCTCTTCATCCTTTCCTCTATCACTCCTCCTTGTTCTCGCTCCAACTCCCTATAACCCCTTGCGACATAGGAGTTTCCAGCCCTGCTTGTGTTTGAATGCTTAAAAAAAGAAAATGTTCATAACATTAATTTGAAAAAGAGCACTATACAAAAGTAGAGATATTATTTATTTTATTTTTTATCACCTCATAATCGGATGCTATGTTGCATTGATACATTAATGCATTTTTGCGACAGAAATATGTACGTTCGAATGTAATAACATATATATATAAATATCAGAGATAGAGCGTGTGTAAATATAAAATGAACATTGAAATCAACACTTAGAGGCGACAGGCTGTTTCATACTAGACGCAATCGTAGGGCCACGAGTATGGTTTCATTTTCTCGGCTATTCGGGTCAGTGGTGCATTCTGGGTAATATATTTTTATGTATATTTCTTATCATTTATCGTTATTTATTTATTTTTCTTCTAATTTTTTGTTTTATTAACGTAGTAAAAATTTGTTTATATCGCTTCTTTAATTGTTTTGTTTTGGTTTGAGAAGATAATTAAAGCTATTTATTCAATTTTAGGGTTGATTGTTGTAGTTTATTCTAACAATTATTTTGGCGGGAGCAGTTTTTAATTTGTTTATTACTTCGTTTATTTATTTGGATTGATTAAAATAGAAAAAATAAAAACAAGCAAAATATTTTAACTCAAATATATAAAGAAATAAACGACATCCGACAAAATAACCGCCAAAATAGACTACCCACAATGCACCACATTGGGTTGGGGTATGATGCCTTGCAAAAGTTAAGCAAAGTATTAAAGCAGGAACATTTCGTTAGAACCAAAGTATACTGAACTGTTATGGAATTTCAATCGTCGCATATCGCTGTCAATGGTGGACCACCTCTGCACAGATGAAGGAACTTGAGACAATAAAAATGTGATTCTACAGAAGGATGCTGAGAATACTATAGACTGAATATGTCAGCAAACAACGAAGTTTTGGAAAGTGGACTTCCAAAAATTAAGCAAAATATTAAGAAGCGTTAAGTTTAAGCCGAACCAAAGTGTAACAGTACGATTTCTCACAGATCCTTAGGAGATAAGTAGATAAATTTCTTTTCATTTAAAGTCCAATTAATTACCTGAGTTTCTTCGGAAACTCGTCTCCAGTCCATCTTTGAGTCAATTTAAGTGTCAGAGTTTTCAGGATTTCTATCTCCAGCCCATAGTATGTTTGTTATGTCGAACATAAAATTTTTGCTAGTGATTTTAGATAATCATAAAAGTGGTTTTGAAGAAGCTGACCGCCCCAAAAGCCGAATGGGTGGTCTCTTGTTCCGGAACATAAACGGATGAATAGGGGTGGTCGGACCTCAATCAATATGCATATAAGCAGAGAGATACAGGAAGTTAGTAAATAGGTAAGTGACCAGTGAGTGAGTAGCTACCTAGCGGCCAGTAAGAGAGGCACCAGCGAGCAGTTAGGGAGATAACAGTCAACTATCGAAGCTGAAGAGAAAGATTAGCAGTTTGGTGAGAATTCGTATTGTTGCTATATCTCAGCCTGTGTCTTGAAAGGCATTTGTCGTTATTTTTTGTTGAATACGTTCACGGCTAAGAAGACAAACATAACGAGTCGGGTGTATATACAGACACAGCCAACCTTGGATCTCGTCGAACGACGGATTATCGGAACATGTCGCCACGAAAGGAATGAGTACAGAACTGTTATACAATATCTGTACTCCTAGATGGCATTGAATGTTGCACAATATCTGCCGAGATGAAGAAGAGACAAAAGGTAAGATGTTCTTCTACAGAAGTATGCTGAGAATACTATGGAATTTTTTTTTTTAAAGAAAAGCCAAACAAAAAGGACTCTAATACTTTGCATCACAACGAGAAAGTTGACATTTCTCGAGAGCATAATGAGAAGAGACGGCTTCGAAAAATCTGACCCTTACTGAAAATATTGAAATCAAGAGGGTCAGAGGAAAGTAGCACCGAACATACCTAACGAGCTTGTGAAAGAGGTTGGCAGACAAAGAATCCTTCGCATCAGTTGGCAGGAGCGCATCACCAACAAAGATGTCCTCTCTCGGACATCTCTACCCAGCATTGAGGCTACCACCGGGTCGCCTGTCCAGAATGTGTCCCACTTGACTTTCCACGTATCATTCTGTTTGGAGAACTCGCCAGCAGCAAGAGGCTACGAGGAGGCCCAAAAAACCTCCGAGAATCAGTGAAAGACATCACTGACACAGGCCAACATCGACCCAGAGACCTAGGAAACCGTTGCTGCAAATGGACCATCCTGGTGTAGGACCATCTGCGAGTAAGAACTGATACTTTTAACCTCCTTCAACATCACCTCCGTTAAGCGGGTCACCTGTCCAAAATGCGTGCCATTCGACTTCCGAATATCATTCTGTTTGGAGAACTCGCCCGTGGCAAGAGGCTACGAGCAGGCCCCAATCGATTCTTCGAGAATCAGTGGAGACATCTGTGACACAGGCCAACATCGACCCTGAGTTCTATGATACTGTTCCTGCAAATCGACTATCCTGTTGTAGGACAATCTGCGAGTGGGAACTGATACTTTTAACCTCCTCCAACATCTCCTCCGTTGAGCGGGTCACCTGTCCAGAATGTGTCCTACTTGACTTGCACGTATCATTCTGTTTGGAGAACTCGCAAGAGACAGGAGGCTGCGCGGGGGACCAAAACGACTCTTCGAATATCAGTGGAAAATATCCCTGACTATGACCAACATCGAGACCTGAGACCTGAGAAACCGATGCTGAATATCGGCCTTCCTGGCGTAGGACTATCTGCGAGTCGGGACTGAGGCTTTCAAGTCCAACCGTCAAATTGAACAGGAACTGCAGCGTGCTGTCAGGAGAACCCTACTCGCTCTAACTTCGCCACCAAAAAGGGAGGGAATGGAACTAGGAGCCAGGATAACGATCCTGATGTTCAGATGCGAACGATGCTGAGGAGGATGAGTTGGCAGAACAATTATTAAAGTGTTAGAGCCAAAAGGCAAACTATGCAAAGTGATAAAAAGGAGAGGAAGTTTGGGAAAGCCTATTTCGACCGCGTCGTGAAAGGACACATGACACAGAAGACATAGAAGAAGAGAATTTCCTCAAATAGCTGGTGCACCATACACACGCATATATATATATATATATATATATATATATATATATATATATATATATATATATATATTTGAGTATAATGAGAAATAGAAGAGACAGGGTGATAGAAGAAAAGGTGCGTTATAATGTCGACAATAAGGCACAAGAAGTCAATTAATAATGCGGATCCAATGTAAGGTTCAATAAATCATCCTTGACATTAAAGAGACAAGCCGAAAATCGATGACAGCAAACACGTAAGCCAGACTGTCATGTGTGTGTGTGCGTATATATATATATATATATATATATATATATATATATATATATATATATATAGCGAAAGAGAGTGGGGAAGAAAGGGAGCAGGAATAGGCAGGCTTAATATACATGGGTATAAAAACATATACAATAATTGTATCTTCAAATATACAGAAATGTATTTTACGCAAAATCTAGTCAAAATGGCGTGTAAGCAGAGGGAAGGATTTTTTTTTCTTTTCTCTCCTTTTGCAAAAAGCACTCGTATAGAGATAATTGAATCGGCATAAAACAAGTGACAGGTTGGGATCTATACATTTTTACGAATGGCAACACACACACACACACATACACATATATATATATATATATATATATATATATATATATATATATATATATATATACTAGCAGCATGCCCCGGCGTTGCCTGTGCTTGATTCAAAAATCGTACGACTCATACAGCAATCGCTATCACTTCTTAAAATATTTTTGCCCTTCCTTGCCTTTAAAGGAGCGCCCTTTGCCGTGCTGATGTTGCTACATGCCTTACTTCTTGCCTCACACATATTTTCTAAGTTTAGTATAGAGCTCTAAGCTCTATACTAAACATTAAATCTGTTACAAAAAAAGAACTGAAGAAAATGAACACAAAGCGATCAGCTTTAAAAAAGGACTCGTAACTGGAAAAACCGAATGAAAAAAGAATGTTAACAACAAATACTTTTTCACACCCAAACCAGTTCTGCGGAATCAGAATCAACGTTGATTTTAAGCAAGCAAATGAGCCAATTGGAGTAAAGTGCCATGCAGATTTAAATTTTTCCCACTTGTGACGAATGCAGCTATCGATTCTTTTTGCATGCTAGCATGCTAGTTAACATTCGTGTCAGTCAGCTGTTGGCTCTCACGCTAGCCAATAGAATCTTTCTGCCTATTCGTGGCAGCCAGCTATAGGCTCACTCTGGCCAGTAGAAAATGGCCGCAAACTACATAAAAACTTCCGTAGAAGCATGAAAAAATCGATTATTTCCACTATCGATGGAAGTTGGGAAATGCAAAGTCGGCCTTGGCCTTCCCACTAACTTGGAGCATGTGCATGTAATTTTTGGTGCAAATCCGTCGCAAAATTGCGGCCGTGCATTCGTTACACACACAAACACACACACACACATCCTGCTTTATATATATATATATATATATATATATGAATAATGTATTGCATATTTAGGGTTAATTTTCTCGTTTCCGGTTCAGTACTGAATGTAAATTGACTGATATTTACGAATTTTCAGCTTTTTGTAAGCAATTACTAATGTGTTCTTCTTGATAATGTTGTGAATATATGGTGATTTTCCAAGCGTAGCTTAGATGTGGCACAAGGCGGAAATTAGGGGGCACCCAGTCACGATCAATGTCGTGAATATATGTATGTCTTGTGGTAAGGATTTTATGTCAATTTCATCGTTTTTTTAAATATCGCGTCTTCGAACTTCTTATATGCGTTTTTCTTTTAAGTATATTATCTTCGTGTTCCCGTGTCGTATGTGTTTCTTTTAAACCATAAGAAAAATATTTAGTAGGTTTGCCTCTGATTTTGATAATGTTATATTGATGTTGTGGGTTTATTTTTATGTTTACTGTCCATGTGATATACTTTTCTGTTACTGTCATATGATATACATTTGGGTTGCTGTTATATGATGTTATATGATGTACCTTTCTGTTACTGTTATGTACTATACTTTTGTGTTGCTATTATATGATGTAATTCTGTGCTACTATTAAGTATATGTCGAATTTCTTTCAGTGTTTGTATGGTGGCTAGTATTGCGAGATATGAAATTTTTAATAATACTATTTTCGGATCGATAGCAAGTTCTTCCATGCGGCAATATATTAGTTTTGTAGCCAGTGAAAATTTTGTTTTAATTATTATTATTAATAATATTAATATTATTATTATTATTAGAGGAACAATTTCCAAGTGGACAAGGAAATTTATAAGCAGCAATGATTTGTTGAAGATTCGATATTTTGCGATACATAATATATGGTACATAATATGTGGTACATGTATGTATATATATATATATATATATGATTGGATAAAGTACAAATAGGAAACGTTCAAACGTTCTTTACCCTATCAATCTGTTTGATTTTGATCTATATTTGATCCCAATATATATATATATATATATATATATATATATATATATATATATATACTTTAAAAATCAGGAGTTCAATTGAATAGACGACCTTGGTTTCGTATATATATATATATATGTATGTGTGTGTGTGTATAAAAAATAGTAAATTTCACAATTAATTATTCCAAAATTCGCTTGTGGATGAAACAGAACTAGCTGCTTTAATTTGATTTAATTTCTATAAATGAAATTGGCGTTTTTAGCTTCTGTTTTTGAAACATGAGAACTCTTATGTAGCGATGGAATCATATCTTTTTATAAAATAATAATTAAGCGAAGAAATGCTTTATTTATACATGTTTCATTGAATTTGACGAAGAAAAAATGTTGTATGTATTTTTCAGTTAGCACAATTTTCTTAGAGTTTTTTTTTTTTACAATGATTAACAAAATATAGAAACTTTCCTTAGTGATGATTAACCCAGGAGCATCCGACGTATTCATTAGATATTGTTAAGGTGGCCGCTGTTATTAGATATTTTCTGTTCATAGTTTGTCTCTGTGTTGTGTAGAAATAGTAATAATTCAATGTCGAGTCGCCTTGAAAATACTGTCAAGACGATATTCATTCGCTTCAACGAAAATGATGCGCAGGCTTAAATTGTTTCATACAAAGTGCTTCATTTATCTTGAAACGTCTTTTACAATAATATGTATTGAAAATGAAAAGGATTTTAGAGAAGCGGCGAGTTGGATATGGATATTCTTCCTTAACAACGTAAAATCACTTAAATAGGTTGTGAATCGTCTACTTAAGGTCTTAAACTTTGGCCAATGCAATTATTTCATGTATTTTCATCATTACAAGAATGAAGACACTGTATCGCACAATGAATTTGAGAAATTCCATTGCCAGATTTAAGATTTTATTTTAAGACCAGGTTGTCAGAACTGGGAAGGGCCGGTTTATTCATTTTCCAACTCCCCTCAATGCTTCAGAGACCTTTATAACTATCCTGCCAAAGATCTCGTTGAAATTGGCAGTCGCCATGCAATCAATATTGCTACATCCATGCTATTTGTTATGAGAAAACTATGCATGATTTTTTTTTGTATAACCGAACAATTTTAAGAAACTCGTGGACAAAGGAAAATGTTCTCTCGTGTAACACGTTTCGCCTTTTAGGACTTCATCAAACTAAAGAGAAGCTTAACGTTATGTGATTACACATACGTATAAAGGACAGAGAACGCAGAAATCGGTACTGGAAGAGCTTATATGTATTTTCAAAACCAAAATTCACTTATAAATAAAAAAAACTACTTTATCTTTCAGAGATATCATTTTACACCATTATGACAGTTGTCTGAATCTAAGCCGTTCTGAGTATGACCATAAAGTACATCCGAGTCCTGGGTAAGATGATAAACTACACCCGCGTCCTAAGTATGACCATAAAGTACATCCGAGTCCTGGGTAAGCCGATAAACTACATCCGACAGCATGGCTTTCGGGAGATTTTGAGGATCGTGGAACCACGTCTTAATTGCTGATCTTCATAGGTCCACCCTAACCCTGGGTGGTGACACCTGTTGGGGTCCGATCTGTGGGTAGGTGGTTAGCCTCCCAAACTGGGGTCAAAACACTCAGAAAGTGTAAAAATAAGTTTTCTTACCGGCGATGTATTTTTCTAAAAATAATATTACCAGCAATGAATTCCTGAGGAAAAAATTATTACCAGCAATACATTATTACCAGCAAAAATCAAAATATTACTCGCAACTCATTTCTCAAAGAAAATATTACCAGCAATAAATTTTGAAAAAAACAAAATATTACTAACAATAAATTTTTGAAGATAGAAATATTACCAGCAATATATTTTTTAACAAAAATATTACCATCAATACGCAGAAATTTATTTTTCAAACCCAGAATTCACTTTTGAATAACAGACACTACTTCATCTGTAAACTGGATATCAGGTTACACCATCATGACTATTGTCTAAAACTAAATGTCCATCGCAAATCAGCTACTAAAAATGTTCTCATAAACTTCTATTCTCACCATAACAACAAAATAAAATCCAAAATAACTATTTGATTCTATTTAAGAACACTCAGAATTTGTAAACCTCAATATGTAGATAAAGAGGAGAAATACACTGAAAGTACTTTTAAGCTCTTCCAGTACCTTAATTATTTCATATCCAACGCGAAGCAAAATCCTCGTAAAATATTTCAAAATGTAAGAGTGGATAATTGTGACAAAAACAAACGAATCAAGATATGTTATTCTACCCGACAAGTCCATCACAACTACAACTGAAAAGGATTTATCTATGCATAATATAACATTTGTTACAACTATTAATAATTTTTTTTTTAAATTAATTAGCACAAAACAAAATAATAATAAGCTAAAACAGGAAGGGGAAATTTACTCTATCACCGGTAATGATTGCCATAAAAAATATATAGGAGAAACTTCAAGAAATTTAAATAAAAGATATATATATATATATATATATATATATATATATATATATATATATATATATGTTATAATGTTTAATTAAAAACGACAGGCAAGGTACTACGGTTAAGCTTTTTATTTTATTTTTCGCTCTTCGCAAAAGAGCTTTCTTTTTTGGACATAGAGTGTGTAGAAACTGTACAAGTGTTCTATAGTTCCGAGCGCTTTCGGCTTTACCTTTAGACATTATCAAGGATGATTTTATTTTTCAGTTTAAACGCGTGTCTGCGTTATGAGTATGCTTGTAGTGTGTTAAAGAAGTGTTTTATTTTTCGAACACGGTTAGCACATTGTGGCCTTGTTCGTAGTTAATATTGTTAAGATTTGACTTTTTCTTTTTTATTATTAGGGCTCCCATTATTTTTAATCTTTTTTTTTTACAAGTGGATGAGGTTATATTTGTGTCTAATATAATAGCCTCATAATTTGTTATCGATATTGTAGTTGGGAAATTTATTACTACAAGAGTACGTTCATCATTAATAATTATTCTAATGGTATTTCCCCACTTGCAATCATGAATGATCCGATAGGAACCAAGTGATGAAATTTTGAGATAAATACTTAGTACAAAGGTTGCAAAAGTTTATTATTATTTTTGTTTATTTGAGAGCATATCAATCTTTAGCAGGTTATTTAATGTCGAATTTCCTTACGAAGTAGGATATTACAAAGTCACTTATTACACAGTCATTTAAAGACTCTACAAAATTTCACATTGTTTTTCTTTAATAAGGTTTCTCGTATATTCATGCCGATAGATGAAAATAAATAAATATACTGTTTAATAATTAACCAGGCCGTCTACTCAAATATTAGAATCTATAAGGTTTAAAGGGATAAAAAAAAAACTCTGTCAGATTAATAAACAAAAAATCCATTACTTCTTTCGAAAATTAATTTGTTTACGTTTGGATACGAAACTGAACAGATATGATCATTTCAAGAGAGTCTATGACGCGAAGGATTTTGCGTAAAGGCATTGTTCAGACCTTGATTAATTGGCAACGCTTTTTTTTCTGACAGAATCGGTTCAATCTAACGACAGTTTCCCTCTGTCCAGGGAGTCACGGGTTCGGATTGTTTCTTTAAAACCACTTGTCAAATATTCAGACCTAAAGACGGAAATTAAAAAATATATATATATATATACTGTTTAATAAATAAAAGTGTCGACCCAAATATGAGTAACCACTAAAAACAACGTTTAAAGTGATACAAATTTGTCGGGTGATTAAACAAAAAACCGCTTATTCCAAAATTGAAAATTAAAGACGACCTTGCGGATTCATTTTAATTAAACTTTCTGGATGAATATTTGCTGCCTGAATATATTTTATAACAGACAAACCCTGCAAATTTATAGGTTCTGTCTGATTTTGTGTGTGTGTGTGTAGTGTGTGTGTGTGTGTGTGTGTATACGCAATTATCTCTCTGTCTGTCTGTGTATCTATCTATCTATCTATCTATCTATCTATCTATCTATCTATCTATCTGTTCATAGATATCTATATTCATATTTAAATCTTTACAAAACTATCTAACTCAGTCTGTTCATATCTATCTTTTCAGTTTGTCCATAATTCATCTATTTTCATACCTATTTAAGTCTTTATAAAACTAACTCAGTCTGTTCATATCTATCTATCTATCTATCTATCTATCTATATATATATATATATATATATATATATATATATATATATATATATATATATATATATATATATATTAGTAGTAGTAGTAGTAATGGTCTTATAAGTATAAGAAATTATACTCGTTCGGAAAACCTTTGGTGTCTTGATTTGCAAATAATCAAACCAATACCAAAGGGAAAAAAAAGGTATAAAAAAAGAAAGAATCAAGAACATGTACGTCAGCCGAAAATAATCGGTCCAAAGCCTAAAGAAAAAAATCCCGATACGAGTAAGCAAAATAAGTAAATAAAGTGCTCAATACAGTAAGTAGAGCAGACCTAGTTAAACCTAGAGAGCCAGGCAGACCTACCAAGGTTTCACCTAAGCTGATCGTCAGAGGAGTCAGGCTTCCCCCTGACCATTCGCTTAGGTGAAACCTTGGTAGGTTTGTCTGGCTCTCTATGTTTAATATATATATATATATATATATATATATATATATATATATATATATATATATATATATATAAATAATCCTTTTCATAGCTAAGTTTTTTCAAAGCTATCTAACTCTTCTTTCCTAAGCTTTTTTTTTCTATAGAAGAAAAGATGTACCTCTTTATCAAGTCAACTAATGAACGAATAAATATATTTAAACCGTCCCCGTGAGAAATGACTCGTGACAACGTCTACCATTATTGGAGTGCTGTTACCCGGTTTCAAATTGTAGCATCTCGTGTGTTATTTCCAAATATGGGCATCACGGACGTGATTCTATCTATCTATCTATCTATCTATCTATCTATCTATCTATCTATCTATCTATAATATCTATCTATCTATCTGTCTATCTATCTCAGTGTATTCCTATCTATCTATCTATCTCAGTTTCTTCATATGTATCTATCTGTATCTATCGCAACTTCATATCTATCCATCTATCTATCTCATTTTGTTTAAGCTGTCTAATTTCATCTCTATTTAAGTCTTTACAAACCTAACTCAGTCTGTTCCTATCTATCTATCTATCTATCTATCTATCTATCTATCTATCTATCTATCTATCTATCTATCTATCTCAGTGTATTCCTATCTATCTATCTATCTCGGTCTGTTCATATGTATCTATTTATCTGTTGCAACTTCATATCTATCTATCTATCTATCTATCTATCTATCTATCTATCTATCTCGGTCTGTTCATATGTATCTATTTCTATCTATCGCAACTTCATATCTATCTATCTATCTATCTATCTATCTATCTATCTATCTATCTCAGTGTATTCCTATCTATCTATCTATCTATCTATCTATCTATCTATCTATCTCGGTCTGTTCATATGTATCTATTTCTATCTATCGCAACTTCATATCTATCTATCTATCTCATTTTGTTCATAGCTATCTATTTAAGTCTTTACAAACCTATCTAACTCAGTCTGTTCCTATCTATCTATCTATCTATCTGTCTATCTATCTATCTATCTATCTATCTATCTATCTATCTATCTATCTGTCTTTTGTTTTTTACCAGTCTCAATTATTATTTATTTACTCTGTCATATCTTCCACACGCCAGCTACCTTCTTTCACCATCTTTTTTCTACCTTTCCTATTCTCCAACCTCTATCCATTATATTCTGAGGTTTTGTTTTCCGTTTTCAAATTTTTTTTTTCCCGCTTTTTTCAAGTTTCTATTCTTTCGGCTGCATATTTTTTCCTTCATTTTTATGATAATAAACGGCGCTTCTTAATACGCATAAAAAAAATTGAAATATCGAACTGACCTAAATCATTTTCTGTTTTAAAGCCGAGAAGTGACAATAAATATACCCAAATGCCTGGTTGTTTATTCCATTTATTCACTTACCTATACGCATAACTCATCTAAGTGTAGAAAACATTTTTTTCTTCCTAAAATGTCTGTAAATATATGTTCACCAATATTTAGTCAGTAGCAGTCATGCGCCAACATTATAATGCTCTGATTTCTGTTTCTGGACGCGTTTCAATAACGATACAACAACGGCACATAGTAGCATGATTTTTGTTAGCGCATTACTAACTAATCGAATTAAGCTAGAACTTATACGATGTGCTGGCTGTTGGTGTATCGTTATTGGAAAGTGTCTAGGAACGGAAACCGTACAAATAGCGCTTTAAAATAATACTTTTCTTTAAGCCATTACGTTTAGCCTTATATTGCAGTTTTTATACTTGAAATGACGCAGTAAAGAGGAGAAGAGCCATTGAAGTGAATAGATTAGTGTTAGAATCTTGAATGGAGTGCGTGTTAAGAATGGAAGTTGATGTTTTAGGAAAGGAAGCTCATGAAAATAACGATTGACCTTTTGACTTGAAGAAGTTAAGTTCATACTGTTCAAAAGAACCATCCACGCGGGATACATTATTTATTATTGTTCGCTCAAAGCAAATTCGTGAGAATCACTCAAGGCAGAGTGTTTCTAAAAGAGGATGTTGTAAGGGTGTAAAGGACTATTATGACGTTCATAGTTTGAGGTATGAAGATAGAATACGGTTTATCTGAAATTGAAGTGGGTAGGATCTGTTCCATAAAGTAAAAATTCTCGTAGAATAACTGTAATATTAGAACTGCTTCATTACTAGTAAAATACGAAGGAAATGGACACTATTTACATTATTCGGACTATTGTCCTCATCTTTGTCGCCATATTTATTACAACGTTTCGGCCTTTCAGTATCTGTCTATATTTCTGAGATGAGGTATTATGTACATTATTTACATTATTAGGACTATTGTCCTCATCTTTGTCGCCATATTTATTACAACGTTTCGGCCTTTCAGTATCTGTTTATATTTCTGAGATGAGGTATTATGTACACTATTTACATTATTCGGACTATTGTCCTCATCTTTGTCGCCATATTTATTACAACGTTTTAGTCTTTCAGTATCTGTCTATATTTCTGAGATGAGGTATATGTACACTATTTACATTATTCGGACTATTGTCCTCATCTTTGTCGCCATATTTATTACAACGTTTCGGCCCTTCAGTATCTATCTATATTTCTGAGATGAGGTATTATGTACACTATTTACATTATTCGATCTATTGTCCTCATCTTTGTCGCCATATTTACTACAACGTTTCGGCCTTTCAGTATCTATCTATATTTCTGCGATGAGGTATTATGTACACTATTTACATTATTCGGACTATTGTCCTCGTCTTTGTCGCCATATTTATTACAACGTTTCGGTCCTTCAGTATCTGTCTATATTTCTGAGATGAGGTATTATGTACACTATTTACATTATTCGGACTATTGTCCTCATCTTTGTCGCCATATTTACTACAATCTTTCGGCCTTTCAGTATCTGTCTCTGATAAATATAGCAACAAAGATGAGGACAATAGTCCGAATAATCTAAATAGTGTACATAATACGCCATCTCAGAAATATAGACAGAAAGGGAAAGGGGATGAACCGACATTATGTACGTGACATGGCCTATCGTAGTTGGGAATATCTGAACTGGCGTAACTTTTATTTTATTTTAACCATTTCACCCCAAGTAAAGTAGCAGTACCGCTAGCACGCAGTGGGTTACGGAGAGTAAAAGTGCGTTTAGGGAGGATTAAGCAAAGGAAGAAAGGACAGTGATCAAGGCAACAAAAGATGACAATTCACGTTGCAATAATTTTTTGGAGATTGTAGTTATCAGCGAAACAAGTAAGAGAAAGGAAGTTCTAATGTCGGGAAGTGCGAGGAAATAAATTGCTAGAGTAGAAGTGGCGGTTATATTTAACTAATTCAACAGTAAATTGGTGGGACCTAAATGCCAATCTAGTAGCACGCTTAAATTCATGTAGTTGGGGAACCAGAGAGAAAAGTTTGCCAGTTGCCATGAAAATATTTCTAGAAAAGACAGATGGAATCCACATCACGTCTGTGAGAAAATGTTTGGAGTCGGGAAATAAAAGCTCGCCAGTTGCCATGAAAATATTTCTAGAAATTTCTATCCATTACGCCGCCCGCACATTAAAACTCACCGCATCTGACCGGGCTCGAACTTGATTAACTTCGGCGATCGTAGTACGATAACTGGTGTTTAAACGTGATATGACTTTAAGCCAGCGATAAAGAGAATAAAAAGAGAGAGTGGTCGAGAGTGAGAAGTTCCAAAATTAGGACTATTGTCCTCATCTTTGTCGCCATATTTATTACAACGTTTCGGCCCTTCAGTATCTGTTTATTGTGACGTTCCAAACTTTTGCTGATTCGGATGGGAATCTGGTTAGATTCGGTATCAGCCTTGTCGTTCCCAGCTCGCCTCCAACGTCTGGTTACCGAAGTAACTGCTTTGATTTCTAGTCTAACCTACCCACGTTGTGATTGGATCTTAGGTAGACGAAATCAATCAGGCGTCGGGCCATAGTGCAAGCCGAATTCGGGGCAAAGGTGATACCGCACAAGTATATGTAAAAGAAAATAAATTAATAACTCGAAAAGTTCAAATGTGTTAAAAAAGAATGACAATATTTTATATCTGGTTGCTGAATACAGGACAGCGTCTTCTTCCCAACCCGCTATACGGATTCGTGACACTTTGTTTTTGTTAGGCGAGTCTTAACATCTTAAGTTGTTTGTTCTTTAAGAAACTGGTTCCTGGTGTATCTTCAGGCGATATTCGTAAAACTTGTTTTGGTGGTGTGAGTCTAAGTCGTTCTTCAAAAATAAATTGTTCTTGGTTAGAAGTTGAGGTCGTGATTTGCATGGAATCTTTCAGTCAGGTTCCTGCAAGGGGGGCCCAACTCAATCCAACTCAGCTGCGAACTGCGAACTTAACTCGAACTGCCAACTCAACTGGAACTTAACTGCTTTTCACGCGGTGCGACTCTGCTCCGGACTTCTTCAGGTGGTTGGAATGTCGAACTGAACCCTTTATTTCGCTCACTGGGGTAGACTGTACTAGTTCCACGTTCCATGTTTAATGGATGTCAGTTATATCCTGTTAATTCACAAGGACACATATCATAGACGATAAAGGCGTTGGTTAGATCCAGTGGCAGGACCCAAAGAGTGTGAGTTCAATACCCGGTTAAGGCAGTGGAGAACTTTCAGAGGGGAATTTTTTTTAATCCTTAATCCATTCAGGCCGGTAAATGTTATTTAATACTGTTTATTATAAACAGAGCATTTACTTAAATACTTGTATCTATAAAAAGAACGTTAAACATAAAAATGTCTTTAATAAATAAATTGTCGGACTTTGTCCATTTCTTAATATATGACGTCATTTGTTTACATTTGATACGCCATGAGCAGTTATGAATGTACGGGATTCATGGAAGATTGAAGTTTATAAGCAGTAAATTCAACCTTGCCAACCGAACGATCCTTTGTGGCCGAGTGGTCAAGGCACGTCAGCGTAAATGACGGTTCCGTATAGGATGCAGATTCGAATCCTGTCAAAGGACGAATATTTTCTATGAAAATTTCTCGGACATTCAGGCCGGATGTTATTTCATACTGTTTATTATAAACAGAGCATTTACTTAAATACTTGTATCTATAAAAAAAGAACGTTAAACATAAAAATGTCTTTAATAAATAAATTGTCGGACTTTTTCCATTTCTTAATATATATATATATATAACTTTCATAGCATCAGATCGAGCAATTGATTCAATATAATATTTCCATTTTAGGCCAGCAGATAATGTTAAACCGAGTAGGCTCAACGAGTCCCTCTCTTGGAGGTTAGCATCAGCCATTCTGATGGAATGGAGAAAGTTGTCTCTCAGATGATTGGATGGAGAGCAGTTTGGTTGTCTTGTCATTTCTTGTTTCACCTTGAAAATTTCCGGATCTAATTTTTTTCTAAATTGAAAACACATTTATTCAAAAATTAACTCTAGACTCCTGCTGTTTAGAGATTAGTAAAATTACAATTAAAGCTAACTTTAAATTTGAAATGTAGTTGAATTTTCGCTAATGAAAGAGAAGTTTCCCTTTATTTGTGTACATACTGCGAAAACAATACAGAGGAACCTCGATTGTCGAACGTCTCACATGTCGAACAATTCAGCTTTCGAAAAGAAAATTCGAAATGAAAATGTCTCGGTTTAACCATCGACCGTTGATGTCAATGATTTCTACGTACGTGCTTTGCTTCATAATTATAAGTGACAGATACAAACCAGTTTAATTATATTGTATAAAGATAACTGTAAACAGACGCCATATTGATTTTGCGATGGCTTCAAAAACTTTTGTTTTTGTGCGAGTCAATGTGAAATGGGCGGGAAAGTTTTTTTTTTTTTCGGTCAGAGTATATGGGGTCTGGATCTGAGAATACAACGCCTGGAACACTCTCGGTGCTAAAAACTCTTTCAATTGATAACAACCAGATTATTGGCTTAATAATCAATGAACGTGTCAGCTAGGTTTAATACACCTGAGAATATGGATCAAAAAGGAAGGAATAATTAATTCTATGATGGACGTTTGTCATTTCTAATACAGAGCAACCTCGGTTCTTGAACCTCTCACCTACCGAACAAATCGGTTTTCGAGCAGTCAAATTTGAGATGAAAATGCCTCGATTATCGAACAAAAATTTCGGTTCTCGAGCAACCTTAACGAACAGAGCCGAATCGAGTTAACCCGAACGTAGTCATTTCTGAGTCGACCGCCATATTGTATATATTCGTGTGTTGTGCTGTGCTTTTCTCTTCCAATTTTATTGTACTGTGACTTTTTTCTCTACATTGATTCCTTTTTTTTTTTAAGCGTTTCACCCCAAACGAGGCGAGAAGCCACTAGGACGCAAGGGGTTACAAAAAATTTGGAGCAAGATCAGATAGGAGTGATAGAAGAAAGGATGAGGAGAAGGGTAGTGGATAGATCAAGGCAACTGGAAATGTCGATTGACATTACATTTGAATAGCTGGAGATTATAGCTCTCAGGGAAACTGGAATAGGGAAGGCAGTTCCACAGGCGAGAGGTGCGAGGTATGAAGATATTGGAGTAGAAGGGACGGCCACATTTAGGAGTTTCGACAGTGAAGGGATGAGAGCGGGATGCCAGCCTCGTATGGCGCTTGAACTCATGAAGTCTGGGAACCAGCGAATGCAGCTCTTCGGAGCAATTGCCATGGAAGTATTTGTAAAACAGACAGAGAGAGGCGACAGCGCGTCTGTGAGAGAGCGACTGTAGACGAGATGCCAGAGCAGGGCCAATTATATTGCATATCCCCCTCTGGAGCCTATCAAGAACCCCGAGGCAAACAGAAGGGGCTCCAGACCATATATGGAAGCAATATTCCATGCAAGGGCGAATTGTTGATTTGTAGATCTGGAGGATCGATTCCGGGGAGAAAAATTTCCTGGTGCGGCACAGGAAGCCAACTTTCCTTGCGGTGGACGAAGCAATGGACTCAATGTATTTGTTCCATCTCAGGTCAGCAGTCAACGTGAGACCGATCAGCCGCAGAGAGGTGCTCTCGGGAAGTTGAGCGTCAGACATTCTAAATGGGGGCAAGGAAGGATCTCTGTGGTGATTAATAGAGAGCAGTTTTGTTTTTGAAACGACGTTCAGGAACGAATTAAATTCCTGAACCGAGGTTCCACTGTATTTTTAGAATGCAAGCGTTCATTCTCCATTCGATTAAAGTTAGATGCGAGTTGATAAGCGAGTAGTAGAATAAATCTTACAATAAATTTGAAATGTAGTTGGAGTTAAGTTAATAAAAGTTTAGTTTCCTTTTGTTTATTTATTGGGAAAAACAATTATTCTGATGTAATGGAATAACAAGTCACCTCCATGAGTGAGTACCTATAAAGTCAACTGTCAACGAGAGACTCGAGGCAGAATGAGAGAGATAATAGTGTTCTCTCCTGTTCTTCACCGTCGAACTGTTTGCCTTGAGCAGAGAGGAACCCGGTCGAGGCTTTGCCGAAGGGCAAAGTTTCGTCCGGGGAGCTAGACAGACCCTGAACCCTGTTATGCGGGTTCTAAGGGAATATATTTGGCTGAGCCTACGGGCTCGGAGAACCCACGGTAAACTCGTCCTTGTGCCACATACATCCTTCGTGGGGTGGGGTTAAATATTAATAGTGAGAGAGAGACGACAGAAGCACATCCGAACTTCCAATTAGTGGTACTCACTTCTAGATTAACCTGTACCGTATTTCATATTGTACTTGTTGTGTACAATAAACCTTTCTTCTAGTATCCACCTGGTGTTATGTGTTTATTTCCTTAGCACGGAAATACAAATACATTATGGCTATCTTTATTTTCTTTAGTAAAATTAAAAGCGAAATAGCTACATTTTTAATACAGTCTTAAATAAAAGGTCTGTCTGAATGTAAACCCTAAGCCTTGCGTAGTTGAAAACATTTCTTGAAAGTAACGAAAACTCTGCTTATTATATGCAAACATCTTTGATTGTCAGGTTAGATATTGTAAAATGATAGGGTTTTAAAAAAAGGTCAAAAAATGTAGTAACTTTCTATTATTATTTTCTCAGTGGAAGACACCTTATATTCATCTGGAAATATTGTTTTATTATATGTTGAAATATTAATCTATTATCTATGAATGATTACACTGTAGGTACTAACTACCTATAAAGTCAACTGTCTTCGATAGACGGGAGTAGAGGAGAGAGTGAAGACGCAAGCAAGTCCGAACTTCCAATTAGTGGCACTCACTACTAGATTGACCTTAATGAAAGAATGTACCGTATTTCATATTGTACTTGTTCTGTACAATAATCCTTTCTTTTATTATCCACCTGGTGTTAAGTAGTTATTCCCTTAGCACGGAATATGACATATTCTAAATTGTAAACTTGGAGGATTAAAATCATTTGACACTCGACTCCTTCTGATTAGAGATTGCGAGAAATAAAAGTAAAGTTAACTCTAAAGTAATGTAATTGAAATATGCGTTTAAATTTCATGCAAATACTTTATATAAAATGCGTTTCAGACTCACCGAATCATATGCTCCCATATTAATGTTAAATTCTGGGTTATTTCTTTTGATCCAGAGATAACCATTATGGGATAATATAGTTTTTGTGCCTGTTTTATGATTTTGATTTCACGATCACTAATAGGACAATAATTGTCTCTATTTCTGAGATGAGGTATTATGTACACTATTTACATCATTCAGACTATTGTCCTCATCTTTGCTGCCATATTTATCACAACGTTTCGACCGTTGTACACTCCGGCCTTCTTCAGGTGGTTGGAACTGGAACAGTCTACCCCAGCGAGCGAAATAAAGGGTTCAGTTCGACATTCCAACCACCTGAAAAAGGCCGGAGCGTACAACAACCAAAACGTTGTGATAAATATGGCAATAAAGATGAGGACAATAGTCCGAATGATGCAAATTGAGGACTGTAATTGTTTATTAAATTGATAGCAGACCCTAGAATATTTTCAGTGATGAACAGGTAAAAAAAAAACAAATATCGAATTGGATGAACGTACCTTCTTTCTTCCTTTTTATATGAATAAACCATTCTATGGCTTCTGTTGTTCTATACCACTAGTTAATTCCTAGAATATCTTTCGTATATTTTCCCGCGCTTTCAAAAATGATTTCGCTAATTTTACCGATATTATTTTTAGTTGCGTTGAATGATTGGTATTTTTGGTTCTTTAGGAAATTAGTTTTGTGGTCTTTAATTATAATGGATGCTTACTGTTTCTGGAATTTATAAATCCTATCTACAATTTTTGAATTCAGTGGCTATTTTCTTGACTTCACTATTGACATTATTTTCCTATTTATTGGGTGCTTTTTTGTAGAAATTATTAATTTCTTTGTTAATGGTCCATATTTATGGTCCATATCTGCATCCACTTTCTAATGGCTACCCCGTCTTGTCTGCTTTGATGAATTAATTTAATTTGTGTCCATTACGGAGAAAAGAACTTTTCCGAAGTTCAGTACTAGACATCATGTGAAGTAATCGGTATTTTGGGTTGTCTAGGAAATTATTTTTCTGATCTTTAATTTTAATGGATGCTTACATTTTATGGAATTTATAAATACTTTCATCAATTTTTAATACAGTGGCTTTTTTCTTGACTTCACCATCGATGTTAATTTGCCAGTGGTTGGGTGGCTTTTTATACAACTTATTAATTTCTTTGTTAATAAATTTGTGGTACATATAAACATCATAGATTTCAGAATAGTTACCCGTCTTGTCTGCTTTTAGAATTATCTTATCAGAATTGCTCAAACGTCCTTTTTCATTGAATGCTGTAGATCGTTGTTACTTTTAGAGAATTTAGTTTTGTCTATTACCGAGAATAGATCCTTCTCGAAGTCCAATAGTTGTTCGTCGCGTGGTGCTGATTTGGGGGACTTAAATCAATAAAGCTCGCCATCTTTGAAATTGTTATACTTGTTCTTAGCTTTAAAGAAGAAGGGTTTCCACCATATTCTTTTTATGACGATCTCCATCTTCTGCAAAAAAAAAAAAACAAAGAACCTTTTATCTTTTTATTTAATAGCTATGTTATATTGATGTTATTTGCCCATTTATTGGATGCCATTTTGTAGAAATTATTAACTTCTTTGTTAATGGATTTATGGTCCCATATCTGAATCGACTTTCTAATGGCTACCCGTCTTATCTGCTTTCATGTTCATTTTTTTGATCATAGCAACGTTCATTAGCCTTTTTTCTGTAGATTGATGCTAATATTAGCGAATTTAATTCTGTCCATTACGGAGAATTGATCTTTTTCGGAGTAAGAGTAATCAGTATTTTGAGTTGTTTAGGAAATTAGTTTTGTGGTCTTTAATTGTAATGGATGCTTAGTGTTTC
>CAHIKZ030004208.1:1675000-1680000 GCA_903632075.3 Acanthosepion pharaonis
GCTACACAATCGGTGGTTCATTCTACAAACAATGATGCGGATTCGAATCCTGCCTGAAGAGGAAATTTCTCTAAGAAGCTTTAATACATAGATCGACAGACGAAATAAATTCTACTAAAAGTAAACGAAAAGCTGTCTACTCAAATAGGTGTATCGACTAAATATAACGTTTTTTTTTTATAAAGGTTATAGATAGATAGATAGATAGATAGATAGATAGATAGATAGATAGATAGATAGATAGATATGAACTGACTGAGATAGATAGATAGATAGACTGAGATAGATAGATAGATAGATAGATAGATAGATAGATAGATAGATACGAACAGACTGAGATAGATAGATAGATAGATAGATAGATAGATACGAACAGACTGAGATAGATAGATAGATACGATCAGACTGAGATAGATAGATAGATAGATAGATACGAACAGACTGAGACAGATAGATAGATAGATACGAACAGACTGAGACAGACAGATAGATAGATAGATAGATAGAATAGATAGATAGATAGATAGATAGATAGATAATGAACAGACTGAGTTAGATAGATAGATATGGACAGACTGAGATAGATAGATAGATAGATAGATAGATAGATAGATAGATAGATAGATAGATACGAACAGACTGAGATAGATAGATAGATAGATACGAATAGACTGAGATAGATAGATAGATAGATAGATAGATAGATAGATAGATAGATAGAAAGAATCACGTCCGTGATGCCCATATTTGGAAATAACTCAAGAGATGGTACAATTTGAAACCGGGTAAAAGCACTCCAATAATGGTAGAAGTTGTCACGAGTCATTTCTCACCGGAACGGTTTAAATATATTTATTCGTTCATTAGTTGACTTGATAAAGCGGTACATCTTTTCTTCTATAGAAAAAGAAAGCTTAGGAAAGAACAATTATGCAGATTCATACATAGACATCGACATAGCATCGTGACTGAAAGCATCACGACTTAAGCGATCACCAGATGAGGTGGTACTCCTCTTTATATAGGTCACTGGAGGCGTAGGGTGGTAGTCGAAGGAGAAAAACCGGTTTATTTATGTGTTTAGGGCTAATGTTTTCAGATTTTCTATAATTCCGACCTTGAGTAGGATTTATGTCTAATTTTTTTTTTTTTCTTTATGGATTTTCATTTTCTTTCCATTTATTTATTTATTCATTATTTCAATAATATTGTATACTTTTCGATTCTAAAGATTGGGGTACGCTTTTAATAAAAGTTTCGTCCTGGGTAAGACGTTAAACTACATCCGCTTCCTGGGTAAGATTTTAAACAACATCCGCGTCCTGGGTAAGACGATAAACTACATCCGCGTCCTGAGTAAGATTTTAAACTACATCCGCGTCCTGGGTAAGACGATAAACTACATCCGCGTCCTGGGTAAGATTTTAAACTACATCCGCGTCCTGGGTAAGACGATAAACTACATCCGCGTCTTGGGTAAGATTTTAAACTACATCCGCGTCCTGGGAAAGATGATAAACTACATCCGCGTCCTGGGTAAGATTTTAAACTACATCCGCGTCCTGGGTAAGATTTTAAACTACATCCGCGTCCTGGGTATGACGACAAATTACATCCGCGTCCTGGGTAAGACGATAAACTGCATCCAACAGCAAGGCCTTTGATCAGGAGATTTTGAGGAGCGTGGAAAAACCTCTTAATTGCTGGTGTTTTCAGGTCCACCCTGATCCGGGTGGTAGCACCTGTTAGGGTCCCGGCTATGGGCAAATAGTTAACTATTACCAGCAATACAATTCTGAAAAATAATTATTACCAGCAATAGTATTTTGAAGGAAATTTATTACCAAAAATACATTTTTTAGGAAAACGAAATATTACCAGCAATAAAAAATGTTGTCGGGATTAAATAACCAATTGAATTTGATATACTGCAAAACAAAATAAACCAAACAAATCTAAACCAAAGAATAAATATGGGGTATGCTCTTAATAAAAATTTATGAATTTTAAGTACTGAAATGAAACTTGTGAAAATATACAATTATATATATATATATATATATTTCTGAGATGAGGTATTATATACACTATTACATTATTCGCACTATTGTCCCTATTCTTTGTCGCCATATTTATTACAACGTTTCGGCCGTTATACGCTCCGGCCTTCTTCAGGTGGTTGGAATGTTATGCAGATCATTTCCTAGGAAACCGACAGCCCGACACCGGCACATGAGATTTGATTATAGTGGTGAAGGTTTCGTGCAGGACCATCCACACTTTTTGAAGGGCCGAATTCAGAGACCTGGTGCGCTAAGTGCCACAAAGTTCCCCAGACGACCCTCCGCGGGTTTTGAATTCAGAGTTGTCCTTCTCCTAGACCAGTTATCATCCAAGGCTATAGAACCCAGTTTTTCCTGCTATTTTACCCATAGCTGGAGGGAGAAGGAGACGATTCAAAAATTTATCACTTAGCAGATTCATGTTATATTCAGCATTTCTACTCCAGAAATTTGTAGCTAAGCCATAATGTAATCGTTTTGTTACTCATCAGGTGCTGTCAGGAATTGGCTGTTGATTTTCTCATTTTCGTAAAAAAAAAAATCTATATGCTTTTTAATGATGTCATTTTCATTCATTCTTTTTGGTTTTGTGTGTAGGTGCACATGTTTATTCATGGTCAAATACATACATACATGCATACATATATATATATATATATATATATATGAAGAAAAATATACAGAAAATCTTAATATGCAATTATGCTGTATTAACGTGATCATATTTAAACGGAACGCTGATCTGATGTAAAAATTTCAGTTATCTGTTTGGATTAGTTGTGCTCTTATGTCCATCGTCTTTTCATGTTGAATTTTATAGGTTCTAATGTTAATTATGTTTAATGAAAATGTCCTGAAGATGGTCTAAAATAGCCCGAAACGTCCAACGTCGACTTTATATTAACATTAATACAGCATAATTGCATATTAAGATTTTTGTTTGTTTTTTCTGTATATTTTTCTTTATACTGTCGGATCTATATCCATATATTTGCTCACATACTGTCTACTGGAAATACAAACCTGAATTTACTTTATAACATGGAAGACTTCAAGCTTGTACGAAAATATAAGAATCGATTGATCAAGTAAGGAAAGGATTTATTAACGAACTGTTTTAAAATTGTTCCATCGTGCCTGTCTGATATTTTGAAATCATTTTTGATTTGCTTTGTAACGTGGAGGACTTCAAGCTTGTATGAAGATATAAGAACCCATTGATCTCTGCGTATTCCTATATCAACGGAAGGGATTTCTTGAACTGATTATATAAAATAGTTCAATCGACCTTTTTTATATTTTAATATTTTGAAATCATCTTCGAATACGTTTTCACAACATCGCCCACGTGACGACGACGTGATCATATTTAAACGGAACGCTGATATTATATAAAAATTTCAGTTATCTGTTTGGATTAGTTGTGCTCTTATGTCCATCGTCTTTTCATGATGAATTTTATATGTTCTAATGTTAATTATGTTTAAATGAAAATGTCCATGAAGATGGTCTTAAATAGACCGAAACGTCCGACGTTGACTTTATATTAACATTAATACAGCATAATTGCATATTAAGATTTTTGTTTGTTTTTTCTGTATATTTTTCTTCATACTGTCGGATCTATATCCATATATTTGCATATATATATATATATATATATATATATATATATATATATATATATATATATATATATATATATATAACGCTCTGTAAATTTACATTGAGCACTATTTTGTAAAAATAAAAATATCTATAAGAACACCGGATGATATATCTTACTGTTCTTTCTTTTTATTTAAATACATATATATTTTCAATAGCATTTTCGGATACAACAATACATATATTTTCGTTGTCCTCTTATTACTAAGAGAAAAAACAAGAACAACATCTATTCTATACCTGAAGATGTCTGTAGGAACAGACGAAAGCTTGTAGTAAAAATAAGAACTAATACGGCAGAAATTTATGGAAACAAGGATCAATTCATTCATAACGGATTCGGAGGTTTTTGTATATTATTTGAATTGTTTGCGATGATGGATTTCTCGCCAATTAAATCATTAACCTTTGCTTTTGTTTTTGTGTGAATAATTCATGAATTTGTAAATATATATATATATATGTGTGTGTGTGTGTGTGTGTGTAAGATAATCCTAAGGAGCCAAGCAAACCTAGCTAGGTTTCATCTAAATGGATCTTCAGGCTAAATCCGGCTGTACCCTTAAGATCCGTTTAGGTGAAACCTAGGTAGGTTTGTATGGCTCCTTAGGATTATCTTAGGTTTTGCTCCCCTTAGTGTATTGAGCACTTTACGTAGATGTCTTTTTACTCGTTTTCGGGTTTTTTTTTCTCTTTGGACACTGGACGATTGTTTTCGCCTTGGTTTAATGTTCTTGGTTCTTTCTTTATTATTCCCTATTTTTCCTCGGGTACAGATTTGTCTTACTGCAATCCGAGGTTTTTTTTTTCTAAACGAGTACCACCTTTTTATATATATATATATATATATATATATATATATATATATATATATATATATATGAAGAAATATAGTCTTAAGGTGTGCTATATTTATCGGATAAAGTGCTCGATATCAGAGATAGAGCGTGTGTAAATATAAAAATGAACATAGAAGTCAACACTTAGAGGCGACAGTCTTTTTCATGCTATATGCAATAGTCAGGCCACGTGTGCTGTTATTTTTCTCGGCTATTTATACATATACGGGTCAGCGGTGCATTGTGGGTAGTCTATTATGGCGGTTATTTTACCGGAAGTCGTTTATTTAAAAAAAATTGTTTATATCACTTATTTAATAGTTTTGTTTGGTTTGAGAATTTAGTTAAAGCTATTTGTTCCGTTTTGGGGGTTGGTTGTTGTAGTTTTATTCTAACTATTATTTTGGCAGAAACAGTTTTTAATTTGGTT
>CAHIKZ030004208.1:1685000-1707500 GCA_903632075.3 Acanthosepion pharaonis
AGTTATTCATAAAAATATCATTGGAATAAGTCAGTTATACAAGCTCAGGCGATCATGTACATGACTGATGAGGCGGAATTTTACCATTTCTTGCTGCGATAGACCAGTAGCCATCCCAGGCTATCTATACCCGTCCTGTCCTGCTATTTACCCATAGCTGTGTGGTGGGTAGAGAAGAAGATTCATACCTAGAGTATTAGCACATAAGTGAATGTAACAGATTCGACTGGAATTCGAACTCGGCTCTCCTCAACCCGAGCCGCTATCCATTACGCCAACGTGCCTCCTCATGGGAATAGAAGCTTGTAGTAAAAAAAAAAGGAAACGGCTGATATTAGAATTACCGCTACTTTTTAGATATGATTTATATTTATATATATATATATATATATATATATATTCAATCTGCTTGTCTGAATCGTCTTCAAGAAGCGAGAGCAAGATCTATAAGGTCAGCCAATCTAACAGTGATGTCATATCACAAATAGTAATGATAATTCTAATATCAGCCGTTTCCTTATAAGGAAACATTTGGCATTCATTAACCGAAGATTTAATGGTACTGTCGGATGAAGTTTTTTTTAATATAATACTATTAAAAGAATATTTTAAGAAAATGGTTTTCTCAACTCCCGTAGCTGTTATCACTCTTTCTAGTAATGATCAGGGAGGGGTTCTTCCTAACTTTTCGTTTGAAGTAATGCGAAAAAGAAAATATCTTGATTATGCTGTTGTTTTCTCTTCGAGTTACACGTGCTATACATTTTACTTGTTGCTGCTGTTGGTAGTCCCCAATTGATGTGGTTTCTGTTATTTGGTACCGTCCTTTGAGAGTCTAGCCTTACGGTTACATGACGGCGAAACACCAAGTCTTTCTTCTGTTATTCGCTCTTTCTTCATCAGCGATTTTCAACTCATTCTTATATACTCTTCTTCTTCTTCTTCTTCTTCTTCTTCTTCTTTTTCTCTTCTTTTTCTCCTTCTTTTGTCGTCTTCTTCTTCTTTTTTCTTCTTCTTTTTCTTCTTTTTTCTTTTTTCTTCTTTCTTCTTTTTCTTCTTTTTTCTTCTTCTTTCTTCTTCTTCTTCTTCTTTCGTCGTCTTTTTCTTCTTCTTTTTCTTCTTATTCTTTCTTCTTCTTCTTCTTCTTTCTTCCTCTTCTTCACTTGTCTTCTTCTTCTTCCTTTTCTTCTACGTTTTCTTCCTCTTCTTCTTCTTCTTCTTCTTCTTATTATTATTATTATTATTATTATTCTCCACCTTCTACTTTTTCTTCTCCTCCGCCCTCTTCTTCACCTTCTTCTTCTTCTTCTTCTTCTTCTTCTTCTTCTTCTTCTAATTCTCCGCCTTTTACTTCTTTTTCATCTTTTTCTCCACCTTTTTTCTTCGTCGTCCTACCAGCTATGGGTTAAATAGTAATCTTGTGTATGAAAAAATCATTTTTATCTTTAAGTTTGTAATATTTACTCGCAACGAACGAATTATTCGCATAATCCAAATTATATTTTGACTTTAACTTTCAACAGACACAAAAGGCATCCATATTATATATATATATATATATATATATATATATATATATATATATATATATATATATATATATATTTATTTAAATGGAGGAATCTAAATGAAAAAAAATAAAAACGAAAGAATAATAATATTCAACCCAGTGTGTCTGAAGATTTTAATTTTTATGATTTTTATTGTTCAATATATATATATATATATATATATATATATATATTTAAAGAAATAACATATCATTTTAAGGTTCCATTATAATAATTTATTTCACCAGAGCCCTTTTAAGGTACGCTGGATCATCAGAAGCTGTAATTAGGTTTTACATAAGAAGAAGAAGGGTGGTATGTTTTTAGCAATTTGTGTAAAAAAAATAGATTTTAATGCTTGATAGTAATTTAAATGTTCAAAGAAAAAAAAAGAAAAAACAACAAAGAAATTAATTTGATGCTTGCTAGCAATTTAAATATTCAACTCTTTTACAAATAATTTAAGGATTTAATATAACTTAAATACTGTATTTATTAACACATTCATAAAGAACACATTAAAAGAATTTTTTTAAAAATATAACAGTTTACTGATAGTAATCTTTTAATATTTTAAATGACTGTTACAATAACATATTTATGAGTTTGAATCTAATTCATGAATGTAATTTGGAACTATTTTAGATGGGTAATCTTCCTTACTTAACGTTTAGGATTCAAATTATATATATATATATATATATATATATATATATATATATATATATATATATATATACAAGTATAGGATTGGTGTATACGGAATAAATTCCAATAAGCAAGAATTACTATTCTTAAAAAGAGTGCTCAATACAGAATAGAGCGAATATAATTATTTATTCGAAAATTATAACATAAATATGTTATAAAATCACTAAAAAACAGAATTTATTCTGACTAATAAGTATTAAATTATACGATAAAATTTGAAATTTTATTTCAAATTTTATCGTATAACTAGCAGCATGGCCCGGCGATACCCGGGCTTGATTCAAAAATCGTACAACTCATATAGCAATCGCTATTACTTGACTTAAAATATTTTTGCCCTTCCTTGACTTTAAAGGAGTGCCCTTTGCCGTGCTGATGTTGCTACAAGCCTTACTTCTTGCCTATCTCACACTGCGAATTTTTTCTAAGCTCTATACTAATCATTAAATCTGTTACGAAAAAAGAACTAAGCAAAATCAACACAAAACGATCAGCTTTAAAAAAAGGACTCGGAAATGGAAAATCGATTGAAAAAAGAATGTTAACAACAACTACTTTTTCGCACCCAACCCAGTTCTGAGGAATCAGAATCAACGTTGAGTTTAAGCAAGCGAATGAGCCAATTGGAGTAAAGTGCCATGCAGATTTAAATTTTTCCCACCTGTGACGAAGGCAACTATCGATTATTATTTTTTTTTTTTTGCATGCTAGCATGCTAGTTAACATTCGTGTCAGTCAGCTGTTGGCTCTCACGCTGGCCAATAGAATCTTCCTGCCTCTTCGTGGAAGACAGCTAGAGGCTCTCACTCTGGCCAGTAGAAAATGGCCGCAAACTACATGAAAACTGCCGTAGAAGTATGAAAAAATCGATTATTTCGACTATCGATGGGAGTTGGGAAATGCAATGTCAGTCTTGGCCTTTCCACTAACTTGGAGCATGCGCATGTAAATTTTGGTGCAAATCCGTCGAAAATTGCGGTTATGCATTCGTTACACACACACACACTCACACACATCCTGCCTTTTATAGATTGAGATTTAATACTTATTATTTGGAATAAATTCTATTTTAGTCTAATCCCAACATTAAGGCATTAAATATTTATTATAACCCCAGTTCTTTGTCAAGATTTTTGAATTCTCGTATACTTGTATTTTGATTGGTCATTCCATCTTATGCAACAGTGTTTCCCCTTGTGAGGGGTGGTTAATTAATATGATCCTTTTAAAACCCTTTATTCTACATTCAACATCATCACTTGATAATCCACCAGAGGTGTTGAAACAAAAAGGGTATTTTTGTAGTGATTTTATAACATATTTATGTTATAATTTTCAAATAAATAATTATATATATATATATAATTATTTATTAAAAAAAATTTAACATGAATATATATATATACCCACGTAAGATGAGAACGAATAGAGTACAATTTCGACATATTTATATTATAATTTTTGAATAAATAATTACATATATATATTAAAGACATTTTTATGTTTAAGGTTCTTTTTTATAGATACAAGTATTTAAGTAAATGCGCTGTTTATAATAAACATCCTATACGGAACCGTCATTTACGCTGACGTGCCTTACCGTCTCGGCCACAAGGGATCGTTCGGTAGGCAAGGTTGAATTTACTGCTTATAAACTTTAATCTTCCATGAATATAGGATGCAGGTTCGAATCCTGTCAAAGGACGAATATTTTCTATGAAAATTTCTCGGACATTCAGGTCGGTAAATGTTATTTAATACTGTTTATTATAAACAGAGCATTTACTTAAATACTTGTATCTATAAAAAAGAACGTTAGACATAAAAATGTCTTTAATAAATAAATTGTCGGACTTTGTCCATTTCTTAATATATATATATATATATATATATATATATATATATATATATATATATATATATCCAGGTAAGATGAGACCGAATAGAGTACAATTTCGACGTTTGTAACATTTAATTTAAACGAGGGTTCAATGCAAAGTAGAGATATATTATTTATTTTAGGATATTACACAGAAAACTTTCCAAAATCGCTACACAGTTGCAGTCGTGTTTCGATGCATATCAAGGCATCTCATCAGGTCATTGTAAATTACTGGCCAGTGAACGATTTATTTAGATTTAAAATCAAATATTTAGATTTAAAATCAAATGTGACCTACGTTAAACTTAAACTAAGTGGAGGCGTAAGGTTGATCAGATTAAGGGCCACAAACCTTATAACTACCACAATTTTTTCTTTTATTGCTTTTTTTTTCGTAAGTCGTATGCTGCTTTTAAATCTAAATAATTCGTTCTCTCGCCAAGAATTTACAATCTCCTCATGAGATGCAATGATTGCATCGGCACACGACTGCAATTGTGTAATGATTTTGACAAGTTTTCGCTGTAATATTCTAAAATAAATAAACACACACACACACACACACACACATATATATATGTATATAGATAGATATAGATAGATAGATAGAGAGAGAGAGAGAGAGAGAGAGAGAGAGAATGAGAGATAGAGAGAGGGAGGCACGGTGGAGTAATGGATAGCGGCTTGGATTGCGGAATCGCAGAGCCGAGTTCGAATTCCAGTCGAATCCATTACATTCACTTACGTGCTAATACCCTTGGGAAAGGTATGAATCCTCTTCCTCTACCTCCAGCTATGGGTAAAATAGCAGGACAGACTGGGTCCTATAGCCTTGGATGTCTACTAGTCTAGGAGAAGGACAACTCTGAATTCAAAACCTGCGGAGGGTCGTTTGGGAACCTTGTGGTACTTAGTGAACCAGGTCTCTGTATTCGTCCCTTCAAAAAGTGTGGATGGTCCTGCACGAAACCTTCACCACTATAATCAAATCTCATGTGCCGGTGTCGGGCTGTCGGAGTCCTGAAAACTGATCTGCTTTACCTTCATACGTTGAATTTCGACGGGAGAGTCGATTATTATATATATATATATATATATATACGACTGACCAAAAGTTTGGGACTGGATTATTTTTTTCTATGAACTTAATGTTGAATCAAGTTTCATACCTAAATTTATTTTTTCTATGTTAGCATGCAATTATGCAAAAAATTTAGATCAAAAAGATCTTTTTTCTGTCAACCTTTTGCGCCGGTTTCTGCATCTGGCTGCAGGCATTAACACACCCCATTTTTTGATATCTGTAATTTTCTAGCAATCTGACGTCCGGAATATTCTTTTATGGAAAGAATTTCCACTTAAGCGTTATTTTTTTTTTTTTGTTTCTTTTTTTTTCAATTTTAGTCTATTTAGTTCTTGGGATTTTAACGGTTTCTGAAAATCAATTTCAATCAAACATTAATCTAGATGAATATGAACCTCTACCGAACAGTGGAGTTGAAATATTTGTAAAGTTCAGAAAAGGTATCAGGTTCGAACAAAATTTCCAAATATTATGCAAATAAATTTATAATGTCTGCAGAAAAATTTATTGAGTTACATATATATATATATATATAAGGATCTGCATATGTACGCAATAGGTAAATTAATTTATCTAAATATGCAAAATTAACCTTTATTATAAAATTAGAGGAACAATTCAGGCTGGACCCAAGCTTTCGATCGGCAGTGTATATATATATATATATATATATATATATATATATATATATAATGGACTCTCCCGTCGGTTTCGACGTATGAGGATCTGACAGCTTATTGATGGTTATGAAATTTTGTGCGATAATCTTAATTGGCATTTTAGACCCGCTAGTGATTTACCAAAAAGGCCACATATGGAGCAAGAGTGAGGAATTTAAGATGAGATCACTGTTAGATTGGCTGGCCTTTTAGATCTTGCTCTCGCTTATGGAATATGATTCCGACTAGCAGATTGAAAATTGCTGAGTCCACTAAAATATGTTGATCTCCATTCTACCCGCTTCAAAGCTAAGCGCTCAAGGGTGTTATGTGGTATATTGACTGCTGACAAGTTGCTTTTCAGCTTGTCTTTGTATCTTAGCCATGGGCGTCTACATTCCTGTAGCTCTGATCTAACTGGCTGTACATTAGGATCTTGGGTATCCTGTCATCAGACATTCTCAAGACATGGCCAGTCCACCGTAACTGAGACTGTATGATAAAAGTCCCGATTCCCCCAATATTGCACCTGTTAAACAGGTCTATGTTAGATGTCTTATCTGGAAGCTTACCTCCACAGATTGCACACAGACAGCTTTTATGGAAAACATCTAGCTGGCGTATATGGTACCTGTATGGCGTCCATGACTCTGAGCCATACAAAAGGATGGCAAGTACAAGAGCTCTGTAAACCCGAGTTTTCGTATCCAGTCGAATACCCTGCTCATTCCACAAGCGATGTCGAAGTTTGCCGAAAGCACTGGTAGCCTTAGCAGTCTGATGCATGATTTCATCATCTAAAGTTCCACTGTAATTGACTTTGCTACCAAGATAAGTGAAAGACTTTACATAGTTCGGGAATTTGTCTTCTACTTTCAATGGTCTCTCTGGAAATTTGTAGACTGATGGCTTTTGTTTCTCACCATGCAATTGCTTATATATATATATATATATAAATATATATATATATATATATATATATATATGCATGCCTAACCACACTGATGAAATGTGATACAGCGAAACAGTCTGTATCTTGATGACAATATTGTGCTCCTGAAAAATTATTTCGGTTGTGCTCTCAGGGGAAGAAGGGTGAGTTTGTAAACAGTGAATATTACTGCTAGTAATGAAATACTCTTCGATAACACGAATCGAGTTCTCTCAGTCACTGACTTGTTTATCTAAAAATAAATACTCTTAAATTTTCCTTCATTCCTCCCATGCTCCAACGGCTTAGGAATAGATTCTCCGACTGACGCCAATTCAGCGGGGTTTCGATCTGGACGTCTAGGGAAACTGATGAGCTGTAATACAGCGAAACAGTCTGTCTGTTCATGACAATGTGTATATATATATATATATATATATATATATATATATATATATATATATATATATATATATATATACGTGTCAAGTGAGATCAGGAGCCACACCTTGGTTTCAAATGAACTGATTCCAAATATGTATGGATCCTCAATTTGTGAGCACCTCATAAAGAACGGAAAGTGTTGCGGCTGAATTCAGTGTTGACTAGTTTACTGTTTTGTCCCAGTCACAATCTTTATTTCATTTTAAAGTACTAGAGTCACTGTATATGAAGTCTTGCAAACCGTCTCTCTGTAAACAGCGTGATTGTTTGCTGGGGCTTGCTATCATTAGTCTCTAGCACTCTCCACTGTTTTTTTCCCTACTCTATCCTCTCATCAATCATTCGCTAATTTAGATTTATAGTAATTTACTCTTTTTCTCACGGTTAAAAACTTTGAAGAGCGGAAACGTTGTTTTCTCTTCCATTTTTTTTAACCAACAGTTTTTTAAGTATGCCAAGTAATATTCAGTCTTTCTTCCCATAATCTGCTCTCCGATATACTGTTAACGTACTCACCGATATAACTAAATTTGTATAATAAGCACTTCACAATAACGGAGAAGCTCGAGCCATGGCTCTAGATATCTCTAAAGCATTTGATAGGGTTTGTGTTATAGCATACCTACTGACGATCATGGGTATATCCCCATTCACATGAATAGAGTAGTAAATACTGTATGTTGGTCTGCAGTTGGAGATTCGTCTCCAGCTGTACTGGTCAAACTCTCTGCCTCCGAGCAGGGAGGTTCCACAGACGAGGTTATGTCGAAGGGGAGAGTCTCGTCTCGGGAAACAGTTACCCGACCCCGTTTTTTTATACGGTATCTACGGGCAATTTTTTGGAGCAGAGCCTAAGCGTGCTACTCGGTTGGCAACTCGGTTCCACCCTTTCACAGTCGAAACGGTTAAATGTAACCGCCTATTCTACTCCAACAGCTTCTTCTCTCGCACTTTTTCGATAGTGGAAGATTGGGCATTAGGATCAAGTCACCATAAGATATCGATTGATATTACATTTGAAGATTTGAAGATTATAGCTATCAGGGATGCAAATAGGAGGAAGTTGACACATACCTTTCCCAAGGGTATTAGCATGGAAAGATATAAATCCTCTTCTTCTTCACCCAGCTATGGGTAAATAGCAGGTAAGACCGGGTTCTATAGCCTTGGATGGCAACTGGTCTACCGCAGAAAGAAATGGAAACCTGCTGCAGGAAAAAAATCTGCCTCATCAGTCACGTATCTAAGGATACATAATCGCCCAAGCGTGTATCACGCATGGCACATAAGTTATGTATTATTGATGAATCGGAGAGTCGAGTTCGAATTCCAGTCGAATCCATTACATTCACTTACGTGCTAATACCCTTGAGAAATCCTCATCTTCCTATCACCCCAGTTATGGATTAACAGCAAGACAGACCGACTTCTATAGCCTTAGATGGCAACTAGTCAACCGCAGAGAGAAATGGCAACCTACTGCAGGAAAAAAAATCTGCCACGTCAGTTATGTATCGAAAGATACATGATCGCCTAAGCGTGTATCACGCATGGCACATGACTGAATGACATTATTGATCTGGTTTACAAGTTTATGTTTAACGTTTTACTGATTGTTTACAGCATTTAATAGGAACAGAACTTTCGGCATAAACTTGAACTCCAGTAACAGCATTTATTTACGGCATTTTTTGAACACTTACCTACTGCAGGAAAAAAAATCTGCCTCTTCAGTCATGTATCGAAAGGTACATGATCGCCTAAGCGTGTATCACGCATGGCACATAACTGACTTAAATTCACTTACATGATAATAACCTTAGGAAAGGTGTGAATCTTTTTCTCTCTCCAGCTATGTGCAAAATAGCAGGACAGAACGGGTTCTATACCGCAGAAATAAATGGCAACCTACTGCGGGAAAAAATCTGCCTTGTCAATCATATATCGAAAGATACATAATCGTCTACGCGTGTATCACGAATGGCACATATGTTATGTATTATTGAGGAATCGGAGAGTCGAATTTGAATTCCAGTCGAATCCATTAGAAATGGCAACCTACTGCGAGAAAAATCTACATCGTCAGTCATGTATCGAAAGGTATATGATCGCCTAAACGTGTATCACGCATGGCACATAACTCATATTAGAACATCTGTCAGGAATGGTAAAAAGTTGTAAGAACCAGGGCCCAAATTTACTGTAGATGACCTTGCGATTAACGCAGTGTCTGATATGGATTTGTGGAGACATATCGGTCTTTTTACAGTTAAAATAATGTCTAATATCAGTTGAGGGTCATACTAATGAAAATCTTCCTCCCGACAGAATTCGAACTATCGTCTCCTGTTTCGGTTTGGTTTGGTTTGATTTTTGTTTTACGACTTATCAACCTCAATGGGTTAATTTAATGCCGATAAAATTTTTATTGCTGGTAATGTTTTTCTTCAAAAATCTATTTCTGGGAATATTTTTCCTTGAAGGAATCTATAGCTGGTCATATTTTTTCAAAGAATGTATAATTTTGTATTGCTGGTATTTTTTTTTTAAGTATTGCTGATAATAATTTTTCCTTCAAAAATTATTGCTGGTAATAATTTATTTTTTTTATTACAGAGTATTTCTGATATTAAAACCTATTTTTACACAAGTTTGGGTATTGACTATTTGCCCATAGCTGGGATCCTAACAGGTGCTATCACCCCGGGTCAGGGTGGATATGGGAACACCAGCAATTAAGAGGTGGTTCCACGCTCCTCAAAACTTTCTGATCAGAGGCCTTGCTGTTGGACGTAGTTTATTGTCTTACTCAGGACGCTGATGTAGTTTATCTTCATACCCAGGACGATCCTTTTTCGATCGAGAAAACCACTTTTTAAGCTTAAGGTATTTAACTATTAGATAAAGATAATTTAAGTCCATTAAGAAGTAGAAAATTATATTGGACATGGGCATTATGTTTGTGTATGTGTCCGTTAATGTGTCTTGCTTAAAGTGTTCGAAGAGAAAAGCCTCAAACTTTCTGCCCAGTCCTAAGCCATGTCGCTTAGTGCATCAACAAGGAGCTAGAAATGGCAGACGTAAACATCAGCTCACGCCCGGCAGAATCGCCAATTTTATAGATTTGGACGTCATCCAACCGTACAACATGGCGGTAAATTTGGCGGGAAAATCACGCTTGCGTGAACATGGCGACTGTGTTGCTGTTCTCAAATAACGAAGGAATAGCATGCTGACATTGAGAAAGAGGTGCAAGGGGACAGGAGCCCTTTGTAACAATCTGGAGACATTGGGCAAAGGCCAATAAATTCAGGGCTTACGTCTATAACAACACATTTGTCACGTGTGTAGCCATATTGATATCAGCGGCCCGAAAGATGTATTTCCATCGCAGGTATCGGAGAAATTACAGAGTCGAAATCTTCTAGAAAAAAGACATTTTTTTATTTGTTTCTTTTCTTTTTTTTTTCTTTTTTTTTTTTGTGAATGTTTTCATTGCTGACCAGGAATCGATTTCAAGTAAAAAAAGGAAAAGAAAGAAAAGAATATAACATTCCTCGCTGTTTATATAATTTTTCTCTATTCAACGCGTTCTCTGTCAGTACTGGTCTCATTTTCTTCCTGCGTCTGTGTATGTGTGTTTCACATTCATACACAAATACACACACACATGCACATTTTTATATATATACATATAAATAATAATAATAATAATAATGATAATATATATATATATATATATATATATATATATATATATATATATATGTATGTATGTATTAATCATCTGGAAGCCACTAGCAGGTCTTTCATCCAGAGACGGATATGCATTGTAATTGGCCCTGATCTGGCATCTCGTCTGCAGTCGCTTTCTCAAAGACGTGCCGTCGCCTCCCTCTGTCTTTTTTACACATACTTTCAAGGTAACTGCTCCGATGAGCTGCTTTCGCTGGTTCCCAGACTTCATGAATTTAAGCGCTCAGTTAGGCTGGCATCTCGCTCTCACCCTTTCACTGTCGAAACTGTTAAATGTAGCCGTCCAATAGCTTCATGTCTCGCACTTATCGCGTGTGGAACTCCCTCCCCTTTCCCTGTTTCCCTGATAGCTATAATGTCCAACTATTCAAATGTGATGTCAATCGATGTCTCCAGATTCCTTTGATCTATCCTCTATCCTTCTCTTCATCCTTTCCTCTATCACACCCATTTGGTCTCGCTCCAACACTCTGTAACCCCTTCCGTGCTTGTGGCTCCTCGCCTTGCATGGAATGAAACGCTTATATATATATATATATATATATATATATAAGCATTTCGTTTCGTTTTTCGCCATGGAAAAGTCAAAGTTTAACGATACGCGTCGGTTAACGGCTAAAACTAAAATTTCCTTATTGTCATTTTACTTTTATATATATATATATATAGAGAGAGAGAGAGTGAAATGCTTATATATATATATATATATATATATTTTTATTAAAGACATTTTTATTTATGTTTAACGTTGTTATTTTATAGATACAAGTATTTAAGCAAATGCTCTGTTTATGATAAACAGTATTAAATAACATTTACCGGCCTGAATGTCCGAGAAATTTTCATAGAAAATATTCGTTCATAGACAGGATTCGAACCTGCATCCTATACGGAACCGTCATATACGCTGACGTGCCTTAACCACTCGGCCACCATGAACCTTATGGTAGACAAGGTCGAATTTACTGTTATAAACTACAATCTTCCATGAATCTCGTACATTCATAACTGCTCTGGCGTACCTCGTCCATTTCTTAACATATGACGTCATTTGTTTACATTCGATACGCCAGAGCAGTTATGAATGTACGAGATTCATGGAAGATTGTAGTTTATAACAGTAAATTCGACCTAGTCTACCATAAGGTTCATGGTGGCCGAGTGGTTAAGGCATGTCAGCGTATATGACAGTTCCGTATAGGATGCAGGTTCGAATCCTGTCTATGAACGAATATTTTCTATGAAAAATTCTCGGACATTCAGGCCGGTAAATGTTATTTAATACTGTTTATCTTAAACAGAGCATTTGCTTAAATACTTGTATCTATAAAATAACAACGTTAAACATAAATAAAAATGTCTTTAATAAATAAATTGTCGGACCTTGTCCATTTCTTAACATATATATATATATATATTTAAATATATATATATATATATGAAGAAAAATTTGGAAAAAACAAACCAAAAATCCTTAAATGCAATTATGTTGTTTAAAATGAATGAAATGTCGACGTCTGACGTTTCGGTTTAATAAACCTTTTTCCAGACAATATTCATTAAAATACAATTCAGTTCAATTTGACAAAGACGATGGACATAAAAAACAAGTCTTATCCAAAACAGATAACTGAAAATTTTTAAAATGATCAGCTTTCCGTTTAGCATGGTCACGTTGTCGTCACATGGGCGACGCTTTCAAAACGCATTCCTAAGAATTTTTGATTATTTTGAATGAAAAAGAAAATGAAAAGAATTCTATTAGGATCTAAAAATTTTATGTGTATGCTTGTCGAGCATTAAGGTTTATTAAACCGAAACGTCAGACGTCGACATTTCATTCATTTTAAACAACATAATTGCATTTAAGGATTTTTGGTTTGTTTTTTCCAAATTTTTCTTCATTCTGTCGGATCTATATCCATTTACATTAGCTTACACACACACGCACACACACGCACACACACACATATATATATATATATATATTTATATATATATGCAAGCTTTGATAAAAAAAAAATGACAATAAGGAAACTTTAGTTTTAGCCGTTAACCGACGCGTATCGTCCAACGTGGAATTTTCAAGGCGAAAACCGAAACAAATCTACTGAAACCGAATATCGATAAACAACAAACAAAATTTCGTTTGCAACTAGAAAAATCTATGAATAAAATATGACCCCCTTTTACTAATCCCTTTCTTTCTTCGCATATAAATTCTTTTATACCTTTTTATGGGAAACTTCCTCATGACGGAAGTGGAAGGCATGCTTCGATAACTGCATTTCTAAATAAAATATTTCAGTTGCATCGTGATTCCCCCACCTGATGAAAACTTCCAACAGTAGAAACAACCAAATTGGATAACGCACGTAACTAGAAAAGAAAATAAGCAACTTACTTAACTGTTAATTCTCCATATTATGTTTTCCCCACTCACATAAAGAAAATGACTTTATAAGGAAACCCCCATTATTTCAACACGGACGAGACAAAATTCTTCACATCCAAAATAGTTATATGAAAACGTGATTCCTTTTCTAAAATATCCTCGATCGATCTAGACTCCATTATGGATGTCATTCATGGCGTCCAGCAGTGTCTAAACTATTATTTATCAGGGTATCCTAAACGCCAGCTCGGTATTTCAAAATGTCAAAGCATTTTCTTAAGCAGGGCATATGTATCAATACACCGCAGACAAGTCAGCAACTCAAGTGTAACCTCTGTACAGAAATTAGACGTTTTTATTGATTTATTTGTTTTCTACAGCTTATAGACCTTTGCAAGTTATTTAAAGCCAGAACATATTTTTGGATTGTAATATTTTTTTTTAGATGATAATAGTTTAGTGATAGAAGTATTACAAATTAACCCATAGCTGGGTATAAGAGGTGAATCCATAACTTTCCCAAGAACATTTGCGCGTAACGAATATCACGAACATAAGGGGAATTAGAACTCGTCTCTCCGAATAACGAGCCATTATGCATTACACCAACCGGACATCCAAGCATATAAAACCTGGTATTCGGAAACGGTCACCCATCTATGTACTAACCAGGATTGACGTTGCTTAACTTTGGTAATTGTACATGAACCGGTGTTTCAACGTGATGTGCTCGTAAGACTAAAAATTCAAGGGTTGCAGCCTGTGTTATTAAACACTGTTATGGAGAGAGATACATCTGTGTGTCGGAAAAATGGAAAATATTCACGTCGTGACAACCTCTACTCCCCTGTGCAAATTAATTGAAACAAAACGAATAAGTCCGTTATTATATATTGATCACAGATTCTCGATTGGATTTAAATCAGGAGAGTTTCCGGATCAGTCTATAATACTTTGATTTACTCACTGGTAAAGCTTGCCATTGTGTTTGTGCAGCGTTACAATATTCGTACGCTTACTTGGAGTAACGTTCATCGCAAGCAATAAACGTAGGACAACTAATCGACAGTCGAGACAATAGTGTTTGGGTGTGATAAAAATCTGATGCAATTACGGATGACGCAATATTTTTCAAGGCCAAACAAATTACTTTACACACCACAAAAATAGGTTCATATTACTGCACACCACTGCAAATGACGAAATCTGAGGAAAAGAATAGAAATCGATTTCACCCTGTCACTCCAGTGGGTCTAAAACTGACCGTATGGTGAAAGAAAGGAAACTAAAGCAGTTGTTTCAATTAATTTGCACAAGGATGTACTTTGTTTAACTTTTTTGGTCACGTGTTCAGTCAGTGGTATTCCCAGCATCTTTCTGTAGATCCATATTTCTGTTGCTTCAAGTCCATTTCTCATCTGTCAGGAGATAGAAAATAAGGAAGAATTTTGCCAAATCACTTGAACATTTCAAAATACAACAATTACAACATTCTTTGGCATATGTAGCCAAAAGGTAAATTCATTTTACATTGAAGATATTAACTTTCCACACTACTGTAAGCAAATGTTTGACAGAACACTCCCTTCAATGCGAAAAGCAGCGATAATAATTAATTTGGTCTGATTTCCTGAAAACTTAAGTTAAAGGTTTTGAAAATTTCAACCGACATTAGCCCTATTCTGTCTGTGAGTGCCAAATATCTTCGACTAAATTGAAAATAGCTACACTATATTTGCGCGTATGGCCATAATACGCTGAAACACTAGTTCCCGTACGATCACCGAAGTTAAGCAACGTTGAGTCTGGTCAGTACATCGATAGTATGTTCGGGTTGTGTAATAGATAACGGAATTGGAACTCGGCCCTCCGACTTCCAATTCTAATCGTGTTCGTTACATTCACTACGTGCAAATAGCCTTGGGAAATGTGCGAACCCACCTATTCTCCTCACAGCTATAGGTTAATTGTGTGTGTGTGTGTGTGTGTGTGATGCGGCATTCACCCTGGGCGGATTGAGCCGGCTTCTTCCTGTTGTGAGAAGAAGATTCTTGGGATAAATTACAGAAGTAGGGTACCCAGGCCTACTCGGATAACGTTCTTGCTTACTGCGGGGTTCCTAACGCAGAGACAGGAACGACCAGAAGCCGCCGGGTTGCCGATGCAGACGCTCCTTGATTTTACCAGAGCCCTTGTTAGCCGGGCGTATGTGTCAGACCTGTCCGCCGGTGGCCCTTCCAGGAACGAAGTTCCGACGGCATAGCTCTGACACTACCGTTTACACCACCACCGACTGTGAGGTAAGGGTTGGATTTTTGGGGGCTTTGGGGTTAATTAGTAGCACTTGTATCAGTAAATCCTTATTAGCTCCAAAAATAATCTTAAAATCTAAAAAAATATTGTCTGGCTTTAAATAACTTGCAAAAACGTAGATAAGCCGTAAAAATGAATCAATATATATATATATATATATATATATATATATAAACATCCATCTCGTCCCCCTAGGCATGGGTTAATTAGTAAGACTTGTATCATTAAATTATTAGTATCTAAAAAAAACGAATTAATATATAAAAAAAGCAAATAATCTTCGGAAATGTATGAATCCCGTCTTCCCCCTAAGTATGGGTTAATTAGTAAGATTTGTATTATTACATTATTAGTATTTTTTAAAAAAATATTGCAATCTAAAAAATATTTCCTATCTTTAAATAACCTGCAAAAAGGTAGATAACCCATAAAAACGAATGAATATATAAAAAAAATTATTTACGCATTGATGGCTTTTATTTGAAAATGCGGCCGATAACACATAAGCCTGTTTTTGTTATTCTTGTTAGCGATAGGCTTCAAGTTGAAAATCTTCTGAATAACTTCTGAACAGTGCGATCATATTTATCATACAGTGTGATATTTGTTTTGTTCTTTTTTGTGGGGTGGATTAGCCGATGATTTTACTCGTTACAAATGTAAGTATACACTTGTTAGCGTTATTTAATCATAAGTAATCAAAGTCTTGGGATGGAAATAAGTTATCAGAGAAGATCCGAAAAAACTTCAAGGAACCTTTTCCTTTTTCTTTTTTTTATCCACCCTATAATAAAATAATTAAATAAAACAAATAAAAAAAAAAAAAAAAAAAACAGAAAATAAATTAAAATTGAAAATTAGACTAAAATCAAGAAAAGGACATTTTTTTTGTTTGTATCAAAATGGAGAGAAACAAATTTATTCAAATTTCGAATTTCAGTTTTATTTTGCTTTTATTTGTAGGATTCATTTTCCTCTCATGCACTTTCCTCTCTATCTGATTACATCCATTCTTTTTTACTTTTCATTCTCATTCATATTATCTAATTATTTTTCATTCATTTTCTTTCGTTCATTTTTTTCTTTCTTTATTTTTACCCCGAGGCTTCAATTTTATATCACGTGGTTTATTAACCAATAAGTTGTTTGCGAAATACCTCTTGTCTACTCAACCGGAAGCTAACCATGAAAAGGCCGCCATCTTGACGGTGTCAGTCGACAATGCAGTGATGGTCCTTCTGCTAGTTGTAGCACTACTAATAATTAATAGATGATTTGGGAAACGAGGTGAGTCCCTATATCATCGCTCAGAAATGTTCCCGCCGGACATTTGGAGCGTTCACTGTTTTGTACTTCTTCGGTCCCGACATATTCGTTGAAAAATCTGGCGGTTATTTCGTTGTCGTCGCAATTGTTAGATACGGTTGTAATGTCTGCAGACAAAGATAAGCTGACAAGGACTGACGGGCAGGCGGGGATGGATTAGACGTGATATTGGGCTTGGAGAGAGAAAAGGAGATATCGAAATATTGGAAGGGAACAATGAAGAGGAAAATAGATATGGAAGTGCACTTGATAAATTAGAAAGAGAAAAATGAAAGAAAAAAAAGGGAAATGAATAAATGGGGAGAATGCGTTGAAAAAGAAAGAAGAAGAAGAAGAAGAAGAAGAAGGAAGATGACATTAAAGGAAGAAAAAAGATATGATAAAAAACGAAAAAGAACGAATATAAAAGAAAGAGAGAAGAAAAAAAGAATCAGAAGTGGACGTAAAGAATTGAAATAAAACCATAAAAGAAGAAGAAGCAGAAGAAAAAGCAGCAGCAGCAGCAGCAGCAGAAGAAGAAGAAGAAGAAGAAGAAGAAGAAGAAGAAAAAAAAAAATAATTGTTTTGTACACATCCATCCATTTTATTTCTGGGGATAATAATGATTTAGTGATGAAAGGCTTACTAATTAACCCATAGCTGGAGGGGAGAAGAGGTGGATACCCACCTTTCAAAAGGGTATTTGCGTGTAAGAAGTAGATTGGTTTTTACTCAATTTTATTTTTGGAGATAATAATTGTTTAAGGATGAAAGTCTTACTAATTAACCCATAGCTGGAGGGGAGAATAGGTGGATACCCACCTTTCAAAAGGGTATTTGCGTGTAAGAAGAAAATTTATACCCAATTTTATTTTTAGAGATAATAATGGTTTAGTTATAAAAGTTTTACTTATTAACCCATAGCTGGAGGGGAAAAGAGGTGGATACCCACCTTTCAAAATGATAAGAAAATATAAGAATCGAAACTGGAATTTGAACTCGGCTCTACAATTATTAATTCTGAGCTATTATCCATTATACCACTAACAAATTCAACTTTATAGTATCTGGTATTCCCAAGTGGTCACCCATCTAGGTACTGACCAAGCTCAACGTTGCTTAATTTGTGTACTCTTTCGGGAACCGTGGTTTCAACTTTTTGTGGCCGTTAGAAGTAGAATGGGAAGTGAATGTAATGTATGATAAGGAGCTGAAAGAAGAAGAAAATGAAATGGAGGAAAAAGGCCATATAACGTAGAAGAAGAAGAAGAAGGAGGAGGAGGAGGAGGATGAGAAGGAGGAGAAGGAGGAGGAGAATAAGAAGAAGGAGGAGGAGGTGGTGGAGGAGGAGGAGAAGAAGAAGAAAAAGAAGAAGAAGAATGAAGAGGAGGAGGAGAAGGAGGAGGAGAAGGTGGTGAAGAAGAAGAAGAAGGAGGAGGAGGAGGAGGAGGAAGTGATGGAGGAGGAGAATAAGAAGAAGGAGGAGGAGGAGGTGGTGGAGAATAAGGAGGAGGAGGAGGAGGAGGAGGTGGTGAAGAAGAAGAAGAAGAAGAAGAAGAAGAAGAAGAAATAAAGCCTTTTATTTTACATGGAAGAAGAAAGGCCTTAAAAAATAGGGGAAAGTGGCGGAGGACTACTGATCGAATAGGAGAAGAGAGAAATGGCGGTTGAAGTGATTGTGAAGGAAGGACGTTGGAAGGAAAGGGAGAAGGAAATAGAATAGAGAAGAATGGAAAAGAGAAAGCAAGAGTTAAATATAATGAAGAAAGGAAATAGAAGCGAAGAAAGAGGGTGGACACGCAGAAAAGAAGCGGCAAAATATTAAGCATGAATAAGGAGGAGGAGGAGGAAGAGGAGGAGAAGGAGGGGATATAGAATAAAAGGGACCGAAAGAAGAAGAAAAATATATAATTGGAAAAGAGAGAGAAAATAATGAAGAGGAAGGGAGAAAGAAAATACAAGGAGGAGGAGGAGTAATATACAGAAGAAGGAACTGAAAAAAAGAAGAAGTATACGTAATTTGGAAAGAGAGAATATATGAGGGAGGAGAGAATGAGAGAAGGAAATAAAAGAAGAAGAAGAAAGAGGTGGAAGGGGAGAAGAGGAAAATACAGTAGAAGAAACTGGAAAAAGAAGAAGCATATATAATTCAGAAAGGGGGAGAATATAGGGGAGTAGAAAAAATAGGAGGAGGAGGAGAGGAATATACAGTAGCAGGAACTAAAAGAATCATGTGTAATTCGGAAAGACAGAGAAGAAGAAGAAGAAGAAGAAGAAGAAGAAGGAGGAGGAGGAGGAGGAGGAGGAGGAGGTGGTGAAGAAGAAAAAGAAGAAGAAGAAGAAGAAGAAGAAGGAGGAGGAGAAGAAGACGAAGAAGAAGGAGGAGGAGGAGAAGAAGAAGAAAAGAAGAAGAAGGGACTGTCATGAAAGGGTAGGAGAAAGTGAAAGAATAAAATTAATTTGAGTAAGAGGGGGATATATGAAAGGAGAGAGGAGGACAAAGGGAGTTGATGTAGAAAAAGAAGAAAAGAAGAGGAAAACAGAGAAGGTGGAGGGGGTTTAAATAGCAAAAGAAAGAAACGAGGAATGAAGAAAATACGAAGAAGGGTAGTTGGAAGGATAGGTTGAAGGACGGAGAGGAGGAGAAGAAGAAGAAGAAGAAGACGAAGAAGAAGAAGAAGGAGAAGAAGAAGAAGAGAAAGGAAGAAGAATAAGGAGGAGAAGAAGAAGACGAAGAAGAAGAAGAGAAAGGAGAAGAAGAAGAATAAGGAGGAGAAGAAGAAGACGAAGAAGAAGAAGAATAAGGAGGAGAAGAAGAAGAAGAAGAAGACGAAGAAGAAGACGAAGAAGAAGAAGAAGAAGAAGAAGAAGAAGAAGAAGAAGAAGAAGAAGAAAGAAGAAAAGAAGAAGAAGAAGAAGAAGAAGGAGAAGAAGAAGAAGAAGAAGAAGAAGAATGAGGAGGAGGAGGAGGAGAAGAAGAAGAAGAAGAAGAAGAAGAAGAAGAAGAAGAAGAAGAAGAAAATAACAGGAGGTTAGAACCGAAAGTGGCAATAAAGTAGAAAAAAAGAAGATAACAAACGCGAAAGATATTCAGATATCATAAAATGTGTTAAGGATTTAAAATGAATATTCAACATAGTTTTCAATGCCTTAATTTGTGGTTGGTTTGAAAAGGAAAACGAATTCAATTCAAACAAAAAGAGAACAACATGTAAAAAAAAAATTTTAAAAAATCAAAAACTTCGCATGTAAAGCAAATAAATATCCAAGTGTAGAGTAGGGCAGGCGGTCGTATCATACGGAGGGACTTCCGTAAGCACAACACCGGTAACCCATCCATGAAAAGCACTAAACCGGCCACGTGCAAGACGTGGCACGTGTGTGAACAACGCGAGAATAAAAACAAGGCTTATGGGAAGCCTTGATTTGTGCAGACTGTATCCGTTACTTGAGCTCTCGAGAAATAAAAAAAATTAGCATCTTAAAAAATTAATTTCACCCCAAACAAGGCAATCGAACCACTAACAGGTAAAGCCTTAATGGGTATTGGGATAATATGAAGAAGAAAATATATCACTAAAGAGACCGAATAATAAACGAACAGAAATTAAAGAGACAAGATAACCATTGGCGTTGTATTTAAATTTTTGGCGGCAAAAATCGTTGGTCCCGTGTTCAGTCCATGGTATTCTCGGCATCTTTTTGTAGATCCATATTTCTGTTGTTCCAAGACTCTTTCTCATCTGTTAGGAGATACAAAATCACGAAACCATATCACGTGAACATTTACAAATGCAAGAAGTACAAAATTCTTTGGCATATGTAGCATATTATAAACTAAACAAAAACTTAAAATCTAAAAATATTTTCTGGCTTTAAATAACCTGCAAAAAGGTAGATAAGCCATAAAAACGAATCAATATATAAAACAAAACAAATACTCTTGGGAAATGTATGAATCCATCTATTCCGCCTAGCTATGGGTTAATTAGTAAGACTTGTACCATTAAATTATTAGAATACAAAAAATATTGCAAAAAAATATTTCGTGTTCGTTACATTCACCTACGCGCAAATACCCAGGAATATATTTATGGTGTCGGATTTTCACTCGTCCTTAATTGTCCAAAATGTGCACTGGGGCACGCTCTCCCTGCACTATAAATATTGCGCAATTTCTTGCCACATTCTCTTTTCTTCACGCCTCGTGGTTCATCCTACCACGCGTGGAGGTGAGGTACTTACTCTTTTTACTTTATATTTCAGCGAACACATTTAGAAAATGTGATCTCTGCGAGAGGGTCTGCCTTTTCCCCACTTGTGGGAAAACGCCATGAAACACACCTACACCTGTTGGAGTTAGCTCCTCCTTAATTCCCAAATTGTCACTAGGGGTCATTCTCCCTATACTATAAATACTGGGCGATTTCTCGCCTCGTTCTCTTTTTCATTTCTTCATTTCAGCGACTACAATGTAAGCTCTCTTAGAAGATCCGCGTCTTCCCATTTGTGGGAGACGCCATGAACATTATACACACATACACATACGTACGAACAGACACACACAAAGAACAGACACCAATGTTTACCCACACAAAAATGCATTTGTCCATTGTAAAATTGTTTTGTTTAATACATATATTTGTTTATATATATATATATATATATATATATATATATATTTTGTTTGTCTTTTTTTTATCTTCAGTTGGACTTAACTCAAGTCCGACCATTTTCTTGTAGTTGGAACTTTTAATATTCTACCAGGAGTTACACACGTGTTTCTAATACAACAACACTTAAAACACACACGGTCCTCAACACACCTACGTACGAACATTCACTAAAATACAAACTCTTTGGGTTCACACACACAAACACAAACGTTAATGTCTATGTCCATTGTAAATTTTGTTCTTTAATACATATTTGCTGTATATATATATATATCTATATATATATATATATATATATATATATATATATATATATATATATATATATATATATATATATATATAGAGAGAGAGAGAGAGAGAGAGAGAGAGATAATATTAGTGGAAAATATACATACATATGCAAAATATATAAATACCCATACATGTATATTTTCAGAAAAAAATTCCGAGAGGAAGAATCCAGGTAGAACTCAATGTCCAGGACCGAGAAAGGATATAATAAAAAGGCTTAAACACTAATATTCCATGGTCATAATTTATTCCATTGGAATCGTAAATACGATCCAATTCATCAGACCTACAACTTCAAAAAGAAAACAGAAATAAACCAACTCCGGAAATAAAAACAGAATTTAGAGAGAGTGTAAGTGTGAGGAGGAGTGGGATTAAACCTTAACGGAGAAAATTTTAGGAGATATGGGAGGAGGGGTTTAAATAAGAGAAAAGAATGAATGTTGACGGATGTCTAATGCATAAAGATACATTTTGTGGTAACATATACACACCATAGA
>CAHIKZ030004209.1:0-35000 GCA_903632075.3 Acanthosepion pharaonis
TGGCCACCATTCATTTTATTTTTACACAACTGCATAACAGTAACAAAAGCTGAATTTCGCTAAAAGATGGCCGACCATGTTACTTCAGACAGATAAAGATCTTAAGGCAGGTAGACTCTGCAAGGAGCCGCTAGCGTGACTGTTATCTGTGTCAGGCAGTAGAAACTTGTTCAAATCTCGCTTCGGCATAAATGCATTTATCCAGGTATAGGTTAAATGGCAGAGTAGATTCTCTTCATCTTTTGGTAACAACCTGTGCAAATAAGGGGAATCTCTGAATCTCAAATAGCAAAAAGGAAACAATTGCACTGTTTCCTAGGCAGATATGGCAGTGCACAAATAATGAAGGAAAGAGGCCCGTGATCGACTACATCCTGAAGGGTCATGACATTTAAAATGTGATTTCCATATCAATAGATAGAGCATTAATAAATCTATCGCTATTTTATCAGAAAATTTTAGCGGCAATCTTTTTACTTTGAGTGGTTCACGAGTTTGTATTGTGTAAAATTTAGAATAAAAATTCAAAAAAGTTTTGCGGAATCTCACTCCTTTATAAATAGAATTTACCATTTTGTCCCCTAAAGAATGGATGTGATTCGGTGAAAATCAAAGTAGGGACAGTCAAGATATAAATAGTTCTTTTTATTTATTATTATATTAGTTTATATTCAAGTTTATGAAAATGGGAACATTTTCTTAATATTATGAGATATTCTCCAAGGTTAGTAATTTTCAGAAATATTATTGTTCTATTTAGTCGTCTCTTTCATGGAGTCGGTCTTTTCAATTCCTGGCTTTGAAAAATGACGTAATAGTCCACCTTTTGTCGTTACAATAACACAGTCACATGGCACCGTCATGTTACACGCACAAGAAAATAGTATACATAAATTTGGTCGATATACCTATACAAGATGCATTCCAGACATTAAGAAAGGCATTTATAACTCTCCTAGTTTATTGTAATTAAATACATCGAATAAGTTGACCTAACACATTTTGTTGCTTCAAATCGAAGGAGACGATTGTAGCAGTTCTTTAAATATACCCTACTAAACAGTACTTGTCTTGTTGCAATTGACTAGTTTGCAGGATGCAGTCGGGACGTGAAGACAGTTTGGAAGGTCGCTCTGAAATAAAGTCTTGTGTTGATACTGATGAGTATCAAAACTGTCCCTTGTCCCCCACCCTACAGACTAGACCATTGCTCTAGGTGGCTTTTAGTTTTTCTCCACTGTGAAGGATGTTACAGTTTTTGTGTATATATATAACTAGGGTATTTATTTGCACGTTTAAATACAAATTGCGGCATGTGGCCAAAGAAGGGAGGGGTAGAGGCTGGTCACACTAACTATCCTATACCTAGCTAATCCGATTCACGACTCATTCACTCATTACAATTTACCCATTCACCACAAGAACGCGTCCATCACCAATCAATCCTCCAACCACCATAATACCACATCCTCTCTTGGGGACCTACAAAAACGCCCCACACTATTAAAAAATATAATGATGGTATATATGTAATTTAAAATTCTAATAATGATAAAATGAGAGGGGAGGAGATGAACCCAATAATAAACTAAAATAAACAGAAAGTGCAAACTAAACATAATTGATGTTAGTAGGGACCGTCCAACCCTCAAAACAGAGAGGCCGCTGTATTCTGCCCAGGGGACAAAATCAAGAGGCGCTCTCTCTAAGGGGAGTGGGAAAAGGATAAAATATTATGCCGGAAAGGGAAAATGTAACGCTGAGCCAGTCGAGATGAAAAGGGGGGCCAAAACAAACTGGGGAGGTTGGGAATTTCGACTTGGATCATAACCAAAGACCGACCGGGATACAGGCCAGGATCAACACTTACTCACATTAACTAGGTACACTGAAGCTTGTCTAACCTAACCAAGGGAGGGTTCACAAGAAGCCACCCCGATGTGCTATAGGTTGACCTAGAAAAGAAAATCAAGGCTAGCCCCAGTCACACGAACCAAACTCGCCTCTTTTACCCACCTTTCGAGTGTCGAATGCAATCGTTTTTTATCAGTTCTAATCTTCATCTTGAGCTGATGCTCAAAGAATCGGATTAGATCCTGATGAGAAAGACGATTGCCCCGCAAGACTTCCGCCTTTCGCGTCATCCAAATCATCATTCGAGCCGTGGCCAGCAGCGTCAGAAACACCATCCGTTTCACCCCGGTATACGGGAGCGACACATTGTCCCACGCGTATGCGCGATCAATGGACACAAGCTGTTCGGGAGCGAGACGAGCCGTCAGCTCGCCGAAATGGTCCCATAAGGGGCGGACCCGGGGCAATGGTAGAAGGCGTGCGAAGCCGTTACTTCTAAGCCAAGACCAAACCGTTCCCAGTCTGGCAAATCCGCCAAACCCCATATGAAAGCCTTGTCGTTGAGAGTCAGCCGATTCTGAGCCAATCGCCAGGTAAGCGAAAACTCAGGGTTACTGAGGTAATCCGCCGCTGGCGCCCAAGACCAGTAGGAGCGATACTGCTCCTCCGACAAGCCGAGCGTATCTCGTAGGGGATCCTTCGCGGCCCCTCCACTAATCCACGATAGAAGACCTTCCTAGGCCGAGAAAGGTCACTGGACCGGGGAACGGCCCTCAAGGCCGACCGACACTCGCGAAGGAAAACCGATTGATCCCGGGGTTTACGATGGCGCTCAACCCTCGAGATGGAGGGACTGGTGGTAAGGCCAGGGAAAGCGTCCCTAACAATCCCCTCCAGAACCGGATCTCCTCCAGGCAATGCGCGGCGTAGGAAAGCCAACCTAGAGGCACGGATGTGACTCATCACGTGCGGCATTCCCAATGAGACGGACGTTTCTGTCGACCCTATTTCGCGTCCCCTCCATAAAAGGAGCGCCTTCCTGTTGGGTCTTACGGAGAGGAATTATGGACAAACGATAAAGAATCAGGGGGGAAATGTATGTAGCACACACCTCCGCCCTGCCCTTCACAGACAACCTCCGTCGATTCCAAGTCTGACCGGCAGAATCGACCTTTGCTCGTACTTCAGACCAATTCTTCTCCAGCTGGAGGTCGGGCCCAAACCACACTCCAAGAATGCGGAGAGGACCGTCCATCCAAATGAAGCGGCCCGGAAGAGCGACCCCCTTCCAGGCACCTAACCGCAACCAACAGGAAGGCCTTCTGCCCTCCACCACTCCGTAACATTCTTCTTTCTCTACACAGTAGAACATTCGGGATCTCAGCAAAACTTGATTTAGTTAGCGTGACTTGTAACTCCATATCGCCTGTTGCGATCCCCGATTTTCAATTATTGCCTTTACATCCTCGAACCTGCCAAACTTTGAGAAGAACGCACCCATTCTATCCCCGGTTACGTCCACGGGTACTCAGGTATGGTAATCCGTGTTCTACGGGTGCTCAAATACTCTGTTTGTAGCCTGAGGTTCCTAGTCGTTAGTATTTGCTTGGCTTCCTGTTCAGTAGTAAGAAGAATATCCCACAAGGCATTTGATCTTCTTGTCAGCATTTTTGGGGAAATTTTTAAAGTCCTTAATACCTCCTACATTGTTTCCCTGCTGACTCCAGTTAATTTCCGGCTTTTTATGTCGGAAGTCAGCAGGGATACTGTTCTCTTCCTGACGTCCGTAAACGCCTCCTCAACTGTAAGGAATTCATTTTCCTTAAACGTGTCCTTCAATTTGTCACGCAGTTCTTCATAATAGTCGGCATTTTTCTCTCTTGGTCTATCTTCAGGCCAGGACCTTTTTACTGAGGACACCGGCGGTGTTGTATTGGAAATATTGTCATCGCTCATGATAGCCAAAACGACCACTACGACCGTGAGAGACACCGGAGGTTACCTAAAGTTGTGGAAACACTTACAAGAAGCTAAGGACTCCTTCCCCGAAATAAGAATGGTGGACATGGAGTCAACTTACATTAAGAAATTAAGGCAGTTTTGTGCCGGGAGGGATCCGTTATTCTCCACCCATCCTTATATAGGTGTTTAAAGTTAACATATACCCCACGGATGTCGGCGGAATTGCCCTGGAAGGACGAATGACGTCGGAGCTAGGTGTAGGGAGCCTAGGGCATTCCGTCGGGGTCCTGACTGACGCAGATTTCCGCCCTGTATGTGAGTAATGTGGAAATAAAGTTAGCGACGCTGAATGCAAGGGGCTTGAGGGATCGGAGTAAGGCTGCCCGCCTGCTTCAGGACTTCTTGTCCTTTGGTGTGGATGTTGCCGCGATCGAAGAGACCTACTTTGTTTGCAGTTCCGATGCGTGTGTTCTGGAGGAAGACTTTGTTGTCTATTCAGCATATGGGGACCGGTTTGCCAGAGGAGTTTCTTTTGTTGTCAGACGGACTCTTGATGCGAAGGTGGACCTTGTGCATACCGATGCCGAGGGCCAGTTGATCGTGGCCGATATTGCCGTGAAAAATGGTTCGTTCCGAGTCGTTTGCGGTTTATGCGCCCAATGACCAGGAGGAGCGGGTCTCGTTTTTCGGCAGTTGGGGGCCGTTCCTAGTTGATTCAACGCCCTGGTTTTAATGGGGGACTGGAATGCCATCCTGGACCCCAAGTTAGACAGGGGGCGGGTGCTAGTGGGGGGAAAGGGCGATCGTAGCCTGGTTGATCTGATCGACGATTATGGTCTCGTCGATAGATACAGGGTCGATCATCCCGGGGGAGAATGTGGACGTGGGCTCTTAATTGGCCATCTGACAAGGTAGTTAGCTACCTTGACAGAATGTTAGTTAGAAGAGCCGACATAGATCTACTAGATTGCCCTACGATCCACCAAGTAGGCTATTCGGACCACAAACTCGTTTGTGCCCGGGTGGCGTTAGGAAATAGGCCTAGAATGGCTGGGTACTGGAATTTCAATCTGTCTTTACTGGACAGGAGGGACTTACAGGAACAGCTAACTAGATTAGTGCAGCGGGGAGCTAGTGGGGTCGGTTATCGGGAATAAGTGGTGGGAGCAACTTAAGTTTAGGATTAGGTCTTTCACCACTGATTTCAGCAAACGGCTCGCTCTAGATAGAGCTGAAAGATGATGACGCTTAAGGCTAGTTATTCCCGGGCGGTGGCTGGGGGATCGTCTACAGATAGCCTTAGCTAGGGGAGGCCGTGGATCGTTCGAATAGCGAATGGGCCAGGTAATTAGACATAAGTTAAGCAAGATGTCTTCTGAAGCCGTGAACTTGGGCGCAGATCTGCTCAGGGAAAAGACCAGGGGCTTTCGGCACCGTTTTCCCCTCAATTGACGCCATCTTTTACAGGAGGGCGAATTTGGCCTTTTTTTTGACTGGATAGGCCCTTCCTGTATTTCTCCTTGTCCACTCTGCAAATTGCTTCAGGACCGGCGAATATTTTTTCCTTCTTATGTTTTTTCTCCCTGGAGAGGTGGGGAGGGGAAGGGATATGGGGAGGATGTTGACATGTGAGAGGGTAATGCACTCGAACTGAGGGAAGAGTTTGAGGGAGTGGGGGTTGGAGCACGGGAAGGGGAAAAAGGGAAGCTCCTTACTTTTGCTATTTTGATAGTGTCTTTAGGGGAAGCAGGGAAAGACAGGGCCCTGGTCCTGTCCATGAGCCTGTCGGCCCTACTACGCCCTGAGTGCTCTTGCGATGTTGTCTGCACTTCCTCTTCCTGCTCTCTACTTCTTTTTAGGGAAGATAACCGAGGAGAAGGCATTACGTCTACTTCCATTTTAGTTCCCATCCCTTGCTGCTTCTCCTGCTGTTTCTCCTGCTGTTGTTGCTGCTTTTTATCTCCCTTTTGTGTCAACTTCTGTTTTGGTGCTTCCACCTGTTGCCCCTCCTTCTTTGCCTTTTGTTCTGGAAGGGGCACCTTCTTTGCCCACTGTTGTGGTGTCGTTTTTATGATTCTGTGGAGCGTCTTCCCTTTCTTGGGGGTAAGCACATTCTTTGATTTTTGCCAACTCCTACTGTTTTTCCAGGCTCCCCGGTGTCTTTTTGGGCTGCTTCTTCTGCCAGGGGTGTTGCGACTACTGCTCCTGTTGTTTTTACTGGTGTGGGCTGCTTCGTAGGTGGAGGGCGTTTAGCGGGGCACTCTTTAGCCATGTGACCAGATACGCCGCAGGACCAACAGGAAGGCCTTCTGCCCTCCACCACTCCGTAACATTCTTCTTTCTCTACACAGTAGAACATTCGGGATCTCAGCAAAACTTGATTTAGTTAGCGTGACTTATAACTCCATATCGCCTGTTGCGATCCCCGATTTTCCAATTATTGCCTTTACATCCTCGAACCTGCCAAACTTTGAGAAGAACGCACCCATTCTATCCCTGGTTACGTCCACGGGTACTCCAGGTATGGTAATCCGTGTTCTACGGGTGCTCAAATACTCTGTTTGTAGCCTGAGGTTCCTAGTCGTTAGTATTTGCTTGGCTTCCTGTTCAGTAGTAAGAAGAATATCCCACAAGGCATTTGATCTTCTTGTCAGCATTTTGGGGAAATTTTTAAAGTCCTTAATACCTCCTACATTGTTTCCCTGCTGACTCCAGTTAATTTCCGGCTTTTTATGTCGGAAGTCAGCAGGGATACTGTTCTCTTCCTGACGTCCGTAAACGCCTCCTCAACTGTAAGGAATTCATTTTCCTTAAACGTGTCCTTCAATTTGTCACGCAGTTCTTCATAATAGTCGGCATTTTTCTCCCTGGGTCTATCTTCAGGCCAGGACCTTTTACTGAGAACACCGGCGGTGTTGTAGTGGAAATATTGTCATCGCTCATGATAGCCAAAACGACCACTACGACCGACCGGATGCTTTTTTCTCTCTTTTTCTTTTTTTTTTTAAATATTATTCCATCAACGGAAACAATGTCCAGTACAAATCAAATAAAATCAAATAGAAAAAACGGGACAACCAAAGACAATAAATAATTCAAATAATAAAAAGTAATACAAACAAAAACGGTGGGGAGGGTAAAAAAAAAGCAAGAAAGTAAATCAATAAAAACAAGAAAAGAACAAAAATGCACAAATATATCTTAACAAATGAGGTAAAAAGTCAAACTAAAAAAAAAAATCAAACAAGGTTTTTAGCAAAACAAATCTAAATTAAAATAAAGAAACAACTTATCAATTCACACGTGTTCAGTTGTAATACACAACCTCGTCCAATAAATCACAAAGACCTGGGGGTGTGTATATATGCAACTTGGAGATTTATTCAGTACAAATGTACAGAATTGCGGCACAAGGCCAAAAAGGGGGGGGAAAAGGCTGGTCTTCACTAACTATCTTATACCTAGCTAATCAGATTCACGACCCATTCATACGTTACAATTTACTCATTCACCACAAGAACTTGTCCATCACCAATCAATCCTTCATGCACCATAATACCAAAACGCGCCCCAAACCATAAAAATTTGATGATACATAAACACTATACATAAAATTCTAAGAATGATAGAATGCAAGGGGAGGGAGATGAACCCAATACTAACTAAAAATCAACACAAAATGCAAACTAAACATAACACATGTTAGTAGGGACCGTCCAACCCTCAAAACAGAGAGGCCGCTGTATTCTGCCCAAGGGACAGAATCAAGAAGCGCTCTCGCTAAGGGAGTGGGAAAAGAGGATAAAATATTATGCCGGAATGGGAAAATATAAAGCTGACCCAGTCGATATAAAGGGGGGGGGCAAAACAAACTGGGGAGGTTGGGAATCTCAACTTGGACCATAACCAAAGAGCAGCCGGGATACAGGCCAGGAACAACGCTTACTCACATTAACTAGGTACACTTAAGCTTGTCTAACCTAACCAAGGGGAGGGTTCCACAGGAAGCCACCCCGATGTGCTATAGGTTGACTTAGAAAAGAAAATCAAGGCTAGCCCCGGTCACGCGAACCAAGCTTGCCACTTTTACCCACCTTTCGCTGAAGACTGTCGAATGAAATCGTTTTCTATCAGATCTAATCTTCATCTTGAGCTGATGCTCAAAGAATTGGATTAGATGCTGATAAGAAAGACGGTTGCCCCGCAAGACTTCCTCCATGCGCGTCGTCCAAATCACCATTCGAGCCGTGGCCATCAGCATCAGAAACACCATTCGTTTCTCCCTGGAATACGGGGGCGACACATTGTCACACGCGTATGCGCGATCAATGGACACAAGCTGTTCGGGAGTGAGACGAGCCGTCAGCTCGCCGACATGGTCCCATAAGGGGCGGACCCGGGGGAAATGGTAGAAGGCGTGCGAAGCCGTTTCTTCTAAGCCAAGACCACACCGTTCACAGTCTGGCAAATCCGCCAAACCCCATATGAAAGCCTTGTCATTGAGAGGCAGCCGATTCTGAGCCAATCGCCAGGTAAGCGAAAACTCAGGGTTACTGAGGTAATCCGCCGCTGGCGCCCAAGACCAATAGGAGCGATACTCCTCCTCCGACAAGCCGAGCGTATCACGTAGTTTATTCTTCGCGCGACCCTCCACTAAACCACGATAGAAGACCATCCTAGGCCGTGAAAGGTCACTGGACCGGGGAATGGCCTTCAAGGCCAACCGACACTCGCGGAGGAAATCCGACTCACCCCGGGGTTTACAACGGCGCTCAACCCGCGAGATGGGGGGACTGATGGTAAGACTAGGGAAGGCGTCCCTAACAATCCCCTCCAGAATCGGATCTCCTCTAGTCAATGCGCGGCGTAGGAAAGCCAACCTAGAGGCACGGATGTGACTCATAAGGTGCGGCATTCCCAGCCCCCCATGACACGGACGTTTGGTGCAGACTCGTCTGTCGACCCTGTTCATAAAATGGAGGATAGCAATCACTCGAGCGCCTTCCTATGGTCTTTAAAAAGAGGAAGTACGGACAATCGATAAAGGATCAGGGGGAAAATGTATGTAACACACACCTCCGCCCTGCCCTTCACGGACAACCGCCGTCGATTCCAAGTCTGACCGGCAGAATCGACCTTTGCACGTACATCAGACCAATTCTTCTCCAGCTGGAGGTCAGGCACAAACCACACTCCAAGAATGCGGACAGGACCGTCCGTCCAACCGAAGCGGCCCGGAAGAGCGACCCCCTTCCAGGCACCTAACCGCAAGCTGGACGACTTGTCGCGGTTTAACTTGGCTCCTGGCTCCTTCTCGTACCGATCATGCGCCTTCTGTACCGCCTCAATGTCGCTGCGGAACGACACGAAAGCAGATACGTCATCGGCGTACGCGGAAACCCTGGCTCGAGACCCTCCTGGCACGGCAATTCCACGTAGGGCCGGACTGCCGGTCTCGTCCTTCAGCCGGCGAAGGAGAGGCTCCAAAGCCAAAGCATAAAGGAGAGGCGACAGCGGACAACCCTGACGAACCGACCTAGACAGCACGAACGCGTCCGACAACCTTCCGTTCACCTGTACCACAGCACTGGGGAGCGATACAGGGAGGCTAATCCAGCGGCAGAAGTTGGGTGCGAATCCAGCGGCCTGCAGGACAGTAGCATGGTAGCGATGGTCGACCCTATCAAATGCCTCGGACTGATCCAAATTGATCAGCGCGGCTTCTTCGTCGTCTTTACACCCTCTACGATCGTGCGGATCAGATGCAGGTTGCTCTGAATTGTTCGGCCCCTCACAGAACAAGTCTGCTCAGGTCCCAACAGAGACTCGGCAACTGACTGCAAACGCTCCTGCAGGATCTTGGCCATAATCTTTAACTCTGTGTTTAGCAGAGTTATGGGCCTGTAATCATCTAGTTTCCCCCCACCACCTTTGCCCTTTTTCAACAGAGTGATCACGCCCCTGGTAATCCGATTGGGGATGGACCCCGACCGAAACCAGTTATTGAACACTGCTGTCAAAATCGGAACAAAGATGTGCGACAGCCTCAAGTACAATTCATAGGCAAACCATCCAGACCGGGCGACTTGCCTCTGCCGACCTTCTTCAAAACCACGTAGACTTCGCCCTCCGCAGCTAGCCGCAGCTAGCCGCTTCAGTCGGCGAAAGCCGAGGAAAGTCAGCCAAATAGCTGCGAAACTCCTCTTCACGGAGACCAGTCTCCTTGGTAAACCGGCTCTCGAAATGGCGCCGAAACGCTTCGCACATGTCGTCAGTGGCCCGAAGAGTATGCCCCTCCGGGGACTTGACTTCACGAACGAAACGATCGCCACCTCGACGGACCTCTTCCCTACGCAGATCTGCGCCCAAGTTCACAGCTTCAGAAGACATCTTACTTAACTTATGTCTAATTATATGGCCCATGTACCGCTCGCTATTCAAACGATCCAGGGCCGCCCTAGCTAAGGCTATCTCTAGGGGATCCCCCACAGCCACCGCCCGGGCGTAACTAGCTTTAAGTCTCTTTACCTTATCAGCTCTATCTAGAGCGAGCCGTTTGCTGAAATCAGTGGTGAAAGACCTAATCCTAGACTTAAGGCGCTCCCACCACTTATTCCCGATAACCGCCCCCACTAGCTCCAGCTGCACTAATCTAGTTAGCTGTTCCTGGAAGTCCCGCCTGTCCAGTACCCAGCAATTCTAGGCCTATGATCTAACGCTACACGGACACAAACAAGTTTGTGGTCCGTGTAGCCTACCCAGTTGAGCGTCCGGAATTTGAGTCGACTCCGCCATAATAGTAATGTATACTATTACGACGGAGAACCCGTTAGTTATGCTGTTTTTCTTTTACAGTTTTGTTTTTTTAACAAAACAGAAATGAAACAAAAATATTCAACAGATAATATTCAAACAGGAATCAAAGAAAGAAGAACCAGACCGAAATCCGGGGTAAACAAAACAAACAAACAAATAGAAACAAACGAAATGAAATAAATCAAATGAAAGAAGGGGAGGGTAAAGAAAAAACTTAAAATACACAAACGCAAAATCAGGCTGAAAATGAAAATAAGTGTTCAAGAGGGTTCAAAATAAATAAAAGGTAACTAACTTATAAACTGACTTTGTTCAGCAACAGTTCACTGGACCACACGCACTAGAAAGTACAAAGATACACACGAGTGTATACTATGTGACTAGTGTGTTAGCTCAAATGACTTAGCTCCCTTTATAGTCTACCAATAGAAGGTTAACCAATCAGAAGACGTAGAACATTCAATCCGTCGTGTATAAAGGCGACCATTTTTGTTCACTCTACCCGAAGGTCCAGTCCAGCTTGTCAGGCGAAGAGAACCAGAAGGACGAATTTTGCTCTGCTACTTTTATCGAAATATCCACTACTAACCTGAACAACGCTTTCCTACTGTATTCGAAATATTCACTGCTAACCTCTGGAAGACAACCGTCATGGTGAATAACATTGGTTATGAGCCCAGATCACGACTATATTTTGACGGGAATGAATCGAGATATGAATTATGGGGGACGAAGTTTTTAGGCTACCTCAGAATACAAAAGCTCCATGACATCATTCTTTGCAAAGACGACCAGAAGGGGGATGATGATTTTATGGAAAGAAATGCGACCGCGTTCGCTGAATTAATACAATTCCTGGATGACCGGTGTTTGTCTTTAGTAATGAGAGAGGCCAAGGACAATGGAAGGCGAGCTCTACAAATTTTGCGTGAACACTATTTGTCAAAAGGTAAGCCTAAAATTATTGCTTTATATACTGAACTAACCTCATTAAAGAGACGAGAAAACGAATCCGTAGTAGATATATTGTCACAAATGCCTTAAAAATTGTAGGTGAGACTATCTCGGATGGACTGCTAATAGCCATGGTCTTAAAGGGTTTACCACCGACATTCAAACCATTCACAACAATTATAACTCAAAAAGATAAACAATTAACTTTCATTGAGTTTAAAATTGCGTTACGTAGTTATGAAGAAACTGAAAAATGTGTATACCCCAAAATCAAGGCAATAACGTAATGCAACTGAGAACGTCATTTTAAAAAAATTTAGAAAACTAGTCCCTCAAACCGATCAGACGAGGAATTATGATATTAAGAACAAGGGTGTTGAGTTGTTGGGAGTGTTCCCGCGTGTGTGTATTCGAATAAAGACAAACACAGTTGTAGGGATAAATACTGGTATATTTGTAAGAGGTAATTAACAACAGAGTGATTAGTAATAAGGAACGCCGGTTAGTAAGTAACAATAGCAAAAGTCTACAGTCCAACGGTATGTAATGGTAACCTGATCTCGACTGCTGTCGCTGAACCTGATCCTTCACACAACACACCTACTCTCTCTAGCACTGACTTATATCGTAGAGGGATAAGTCCATTATCAGTCAGAAGGTGGGTGCACCCCCCCCACCAAAAATTGTTTTTTACATTGTGAAAAAAAAAAAAAATTTTTCAATATTTTTTCCTTTTTGGATTTTTGCGTCGCTTTTCGCTTTCTACCAGATCTGCGCTGTTTTTTGCTCTGTCTGTGGTATTTGTAGATCAAAAGTATCATTCAAATTCGTATAAGTCATCTTCTTGCGGAGTTTCTTCCGATTCTTCGGTACTCCTTTTTTTTAGCTGGTTGATGTGCCTTTTATGGGTAAATTTTTTCCCCTGTACAATATATACCATATTACCAATCCGTTTTTGTATGACTCCTGGTTCCCACGATGTCGCATTATTTTTATAATTTTTGAAAAAAACTTTTTCATTTATGTGAAATTTTCGCTTAGGAACCATAGCGACTGGTGTGTGTATCTTATTTTCCGGTATCAATTTGTCAAATGCAGATCTGATCTTCCTTGCAAACATTAGCTCCGCAGGTGATAGGCTTGATGGGGCAGATTTATTCGGAGTAATGCGGTATACTTGCAGTAATAGCTGTAACGCCTTTCTAGTCGGGGTACCTGTTGCTTTTCTCAGAGCCCTTTTTAACGTATCGACGAACCTTTCGGCTAGTCCGTTGCTACGTGGGTGATACGGAGGAATCCTCACGTGATCAACTTTGCAATTCTTTGCTCGTGAATTGAGTACCGTTGTCACTAACCACAGTATCAACCACTCCAAACCTTGCAAATAGTTCATGCAATTTATTAATTGTCTTTTGAGATGTTGGCCTCTTCATTTGGAAAACTTCGGGCCATTTACTAAAGCTGTCGACTACGACCAAATAATGCCACCCGTCAATTGGACCCGCAAAATCAATATGAATCCTTGACCATGGCCTGTCGGTTTTTGGCCATGGCTTCTGTAGAATTTGTGGTGATTTTGATGCCAAAATGCAGCCTTTATATCTGCCGTCCATAGACGCGATGTCGTTGTCCATACCTAGCCAGTAGACGTATGCTATCACGAGGCTCTTCATTCTATTTATGCCCGGGTGACCAGCATGAAAATCTTTCAGTATTCTTTTTGGAGTGTGCTAGGGATTACTACCCTTTCACTGTATATTAGTACATTATCACACAGAGAGAATGTCTCTTGAATTTTTTCGTCTGCTAGCTTATCTTTTATTTCTATTATATATGTGTCCTTTTCTGCCTCTTTTTTGATGTCCTTAAGCGATACTGGTAATTCTCGAATTGCGTTCGCCAAATTTTCTTCAACCTCGTCCTCTTCTCTGAGGAATGCGATTACCGTATCCTCTAATGGTTCTGTTGCGTTTGGAATGAGTCTTGATAGACCATCTGCGTGACCAATTTTGTGGGTGGACAAATATTGTATTCTAAATTTATAATTTAACAAAATTGTCCCCCACCTAAGCAATCTATTTGCGGTGTAAGTTGGCAGACCCTTTTTTGAACCGAATATCGTTACCAGAGGCTTGTGGTCTGTCTGTAGCGTGAAATACCGTCCATGTATGTACCTATGGAATTTTGTTACAGCGGAGATAATTGTCAATGCCTCTTTCTCAATTTGTGAATAGTTTCGTTCAGCAGGTAGTAGCGATCTGCTTGCATGAGCGATCGGTCGAACTTTACCATCCTTCCACTTGTGCAATATGCACGCACCTACGCCATGTGTACTGGCATCGCTCGCCACGATGATATCTACCTTTGGATCAAAATGTACCAGAAATAAATCTGATGTTAATTTTTCTTTTATATTCTTGAATACTTGCTCGCATTCTTTTTCCATATCCAAGGTTTTTCTTTTTTTAGTAGATCGTTAAGGGGAGCTCGTAGAATGTGGAGGTCTGGGATAAAGTCCTGGTAATATGACACCAAGCCTAAAAAACTTTGTAGGGATTTAATATCCTTTGGCTCAGGCATATTTTTTATTGCTGAAGCTCGACTTTTATCTGGCTTTTTCCCTTCTTTATTCACTATATGGCCCAGATACTTGATCTCTTCCAGGAGAAAATCGCATTTGTTTTCTTTCACTCGAAATCCATAGCTTCTTAACCTTTCGAAAACTTTGCGTAAATGGTGTTTGTGTTCATCCACCAATTCACTTTTCACGAGTATATCGTCGAGATATGCTATCGTGTAGTCTAACCCGGATAACATTGTATCCATAATTTTCTGGAATATTGCGGGTGCTGTCTTCACCCCGAACGGTAAACGCCACAACTCTCTCTAGCACTGACTTATATCGTAGAGGGATAAGTCCATTATCAGTCAGAAGGTGGGTGCGCCGCAACAAAGGGGCTTAACAAAAAAGTATTACAAGAATTATAACGGAAATAACAATACTAAAAGAAATATCGTTTGTTTTCGTTGTGGTAAAATTGGCCATGTCCGTGCAAAATGTCAGTTTTATACACGGAATGTTATACCGGATGAAGTAGATGAGGCAAAATCAGACGCAAAACTTGAGTTAAAAGAAATACATCTAATAAGGCGGGGGGTGACGAAAAATTCCGACGTTATCCGACAAGAAATAGAAGAAAAGCCAGACTATTTTGAAATGAGTCAATGTAATAACTGCGAGATTGACTGTTGTTATTCGGTACAATGTATCCCAAAAGAACTATCAAGAAGCCATACATTCTGTCAATTTCAAACGGTGGATAGCTGCCATGAAAAAAAAAAAAAAAAGAAATTAAATCTTTAGTATCAAAGGACACTTTTGAATTAAAAGGCCCCGGATGATAAAAATATTATCGACAGCCGTTGGGTTTATACTGTAAAGCGAACTGAGGATGGGTCGCCAGTGTACAAGGCTCGTTTTGTAGATAATGGATTTTCGTAGATATATGGGGAAGATTATAAAGTGGTAAGGACTTATGTAGAAACATTCAGTCTTAATTAGAATTTTGATGCAAATGGCTGCACATTATGGTATGGATATACACCATATAGATGTTAAAGCAGCTTATTTTTGAACGCTGCCATAGACTATGAAATATTCATAGAACTGCCAGAAGGTTTTGAAGAAGGTGATAATTATGTACGGAAACTTAAAAAGTCACTATATGGACTCAAACAGAGAGGAAGAACATGGAATAATGTAATCCATTCTTATTTAATTGGACAATAATTTCAATCTCCCCAAGTTGACCCATGTCTGTACACGAGAACATTTAATAATGAAATATTAGTAATTCGGGTTATTTGGATCGACAACCCAAACTTATAATATTGTTGTTAATGTTTATTAACCTGAAGTACTTAACTGTGGACAAAGTGATATGACTAATTTTTGTGGATATTAATTTTCTTTAAAAATAAATAAATAAATAAAAAAAATAAATAAAATGTATTTTATGAAGGCTAAAAAAAAATTAAAAAAAAATGGAATACTAAAGTATTTGTTGCATATTAATATTGACTTTACTAATATTTTGAAGGAAGATTCCATAATATACCCAAAATAAGGGGGTGTTACAGTTTTGTGTATATATATATATATATAACTAGTGAGTTAGCTCAAATGACTTAACTCCCTTTATAGTCTACCAATAGAAGGTTAACCAATCAGAAGACGTAGAACATTCAATCCGTCGTGTATAAAGGCGACCATTTTTGTTCACTCTACCCGAAGGTCCAGTCCAGCTTGTCAGGCTAAGAGAACCAGAAGGACGAACTTTGCTCTGCTACTTTTATCGAAATATCCACTGCTAACCTGAACAACGCTTTCCTACTGTCTTCGAAATATTCACTGCTAACCTCTGGATTCTATACTCGAAGACGACCGTCATGGTGAATAACAAAGGAAACATCAGGGGTAATTGTTTTGAAAACATTGAGAAGATGAAGGTGGCCGTTTCAAGGCTCCTGAACACCTTCATTTTGGATTACTTCCATGAAGGCCCTTACTAAGCGGCTGGTACTCTTACAACAAGTGCGTTGAAGTCAGAGGATTCCACTTTGAAGAAGATTAGAGTTTTTTGTATTTCTTTGAAATTAAGTGTCTCTCCTCGTATGTACAGAGTATACTAGTATGTCTAGGCACATATACTTGTATATATGTCTTTATATATACATATGGTGAATTATATTATATTTACATATTGATAGTGACAGAGAGAAAGAAAGAGTGAGAGAGAGAAGAAGCAATGCTCGAATATATATATATATATACATTGAAAGTGCAACGGAAAAAAAGCAAAAATAAAGAGATAGAGAGAGAGAGAGAATTATTTTCATATGTTTATGGTTGCTTATGTTTTGGTATCATATGCTTTTGTTTATGCTTTGGTATCATATGTTTGCAAATGGTGACAAATCAGGCAAGAACGAATAAATACTTCTGACGCTCCATTTTTTTGTATTCTTCTGAAAAATGATTACTTAAATGAATAAAGAACCAAGAAGAAACGAAATTATTTCTTAAGTCATATTTTATCTTCTGGTTTCTAAATAATAAATAAATAAATGCACTCTCTCGACATGTATCATTGGTTTTCGGGAGGGGGGGTAAGAAGCAGTTTAGAATTCGGTAAAACAAGTTTCAATTCCGGCTGAGTTTGATGGTCTGCATTTCACACACATATCCCTGCAAAAGACATGAACACGCCTATTTCTTTTTAAATATTTTTTCAGCCTTTTACAAGAGGCCGAAGAGCCAATTCAAGGGTTAAGGATTGAGACTGTTGTAAAAGAGGGGGAAGAAAGAAGTAAAAAATGTATCTGGATATGTAGGAGAGATATCCGTTGAACCTGGATGTAAAGTGATTAAGATTTTAGGAGTCAGAGGAGCATCCTCTCAGGAGTTTGTTCCACAAAGTAACAGTTATGAGGATGAAGATAAGTGTAACTTGTCCTTATCCATGGAACACAGGGGGAATTCGGAATGACTACTGTGAACATAGATTAGGCCAATGTAGCGAATCTGAACATCTGCAATAGTAATTACGATAGCGTATTGAAAGATCTGAACTGTTTCGTCTGAGAGATAAGATGTAAGGGTGCAGGATATTTTATCACCCACCAGAATGCGTCAGGGTTTTTGAACTCTGTCGAGACGAGCCAGTGGTGATTGGGCAGCGCCAGCCCAGATATAGTAGCCATATTCCATTCTTGATCTAATCTAATCATATTGATAATGCATAGCAGCAGGAGTTCGACATTTCCTAGATAATTCATTCAGCATCTTTCATGATGGCACGAATAAATCCGTTCTATTTGTAGTAAGAAGTTAGCTTTAGGCCCAGTAGTCGTTCGAATCAAGGGTCTTCTTTGGGGGTATGATCTCCCAACAGTATTGGTACAGGTTTAGAGTCTGTTGAAATGTTACTAGTTTAGTTTTGGATGTACTGAATTATACCAGCCAGTTTTTGCACTGTTTATCTGCGAGAGCTAGATCAGAAAGATCATCTGCTAGGTACTTTTTATCAAGATGTTTGGATCTGAGAATGAGGGTAGATCTTTAATATAAAGTAGAAATAGGGTAGGATAGTAGAGAGAGAAATGGGTCCGGCAGCATTGATCTCTAGTATCTCGGAGGACTGACCATTAACGATGAATTCCTTATACTTACCTGACAAGACTTGAGAACTGAGGGGACTATCCCATAACTTCTATAGTAGGCCAATTTGTGAAGCCACACCTTTTCAAAAGCCTGGGAGATATCTAAGTCGATCAATCTTGAGATATTTTTTATTATCAAGCGTTTCACCGATTCCATGGATGATAATAGTTACAATATCAGCAGTGGAACTAGAAAAGCGAAAACGGATACTCTTTATCGCTCAGGAGTTTGTTTTCGTTGTGTTCAACAACTTTCTGGTTTATGATAGTTTCAAAGAGATTGATAATGACACTAAGGGTGTTGATGGGCTGATATTATGAAGGTGACGTGGGCCCACCTGCATTCTTGGACATGGGAAACATACTAGACATGTTCATGGTTTTGGGAAACATTTCCTCTAAAGGCAGCGGTTTAATAGTTTTGGCAATTTATGAGACAGTTGTGGGTCAACCTTGAGCACAACAACAGTGGTTTTATCCGGACCAGTATAGTAAAAGATTCTGATGTATGGAAACCTTCCGAGACGAGAATAGCGGTATGATAAAGATTGTGCTCCGTGGGGTGTGGTAGTCAGTTAAGGGGCAGTTTGTCGTCTAACCTAGAGTTAGATGCAAAGTTTACAGTAAAGAGCTTAACCTTATTCGACAAGGATGAAATAAGCTCAGGACCATTTATAATGAAGGGCATTGCTGATGTGCCCATATTGTGTATTGCGTTTGCAATTTTCCACAACTAGGATCCAAGGATTTTTTCCACAAGCAGGATCCAAGGATTTTTTTCCTTACTTTGGCATGGACAACCTGCGCATAGCTACTCTTTCGATTCTCCAGGACTTTGACAGGTATTGGACACAATTTTGAATGTTCTGCTATACCGTTTCATCTGATAGTGGCAGAAGTAGTAATTATGGTGGACCATGACCACAACAAAATCAGGTGTGGACAAAGGTGGGTTGTTAAGCATTTGCGGATATTTTTATGGTGGGGTGTAAAGCTTTCAATGCCGGTGTAAATTCACTGTGAAATGAGGCGAGGCTGTCCTGGAAGGCCCACTTTTGAATTCACTGGGAAATGAGGCGAGGCCGTCCTAGAAGGCCCACTTTTGAATTCACTGGGAAATGAGGCGAGGCCATCCTGGAAGGCCCACTTTTGAATTCACTGGGAAATGAGGCGAGGCGAGGCTGTCCTGGAAGGCCCACTTTTGAATTCACTGGGAAATGAGGCGAGGCCGTCTTGGAAGGCCCACTTTTGAAGAGAGCTAAAAATATTTGGTTCAGCAATTTAGGGTCTGAAGCTGTTTTAATCATATTATAGCGACAGAGTGTCCCATGAAACGGCACATCTGAGGAGATTTTGATTTTACATCAACCTCGATCAAATACTAGCCTGAGGGGTCTAAGAAAGGAAAAACATCTGCGAAACAAATTGATTAGAGCATGAGGTGAGAAAGGTTAGCATGATTCGCCGCTCTATTGGAAACCCGGGTTGGCTTGTTTACAATCTGGGTCAATTTGTAAGCTATGGGGAAATCATGATATAATTTCATATCTTCGTCAATTCTGTCTGAATGGGCGAGCCACACCCTGTGGTGAACGTTTTAATCGTCAGAGAACGTGAATGGTGTCTGATGTATAAACGGAGTGGATGTCACTAATATACTCCACTATTCTGTCAACCATTTCAATACCATCACACGCTCCACTATAACTCTCAGCAACGTTTTACTTTTTTCTATCTGTTCTTAGATATATGTCTTTCCTAAACACTTTAATAAAAATAAATACTTTAAATTATTACAATAATAATAATTATTATATATTTCCCTTTTCAGGGTCACCTGCCCCAATTCGAATTGTTAATCCCTCATTTGGGGATGTGCGTTCTTATTAACGTAGTTGATAGGGCAGCAGGGATAGTTCCAGAAGCAAAAAGTGTAAGAGTAGAAATGGTTAGCATACAACTTACAGTTACATCTAGTAATTTCAACTGTAATGGGACCTAGCTGACAATCTAGTACTTTATTTAAATTCGTGAGTCGAATTATCAATTACCATGAATATATTCATAGGGAAGGCTCAGGGAAGGTATATTTTATGACTCAAGTCGAGATCTCAGGTCAAGACCGTTAATATTACAGATTGTATTTTGTCAAGAATCTCTAAATACATAACAGAAGCAGCAGATCCGATGTGACAGCAATATCAAATGTATGGACGAATGGTAGACTTATGAAATTGCAGAGAGAAAAAAATTGTCTATCCTAGCAAGAGACCTAACAAATGATTCAATCTTTGCGTCCTGCTCATTACAGTCTAAATCTCAATTTGGTTAACACTTCCAGAGCAGAAAATAGCATTATTTTAATAACTCAATAAGTTTATTGAGTCTATCAAGAAAATAATAATTTTTTTAATAAATAAAAACAAAAGAAGTGATTGGAAACTGATAACAAAACAATTATCAAATAATTGGTCTTTAAACCGAATATGCAAATTATTTGTCGCCATTATGGAAGAATCATTAAAATGAAGAAGAAATCAGAAATATGGGATGATGAATACTTATTTATATATATATATATATATATATATATATATATATATATATATATATATATATATATATATATATATATATATATATATATATCGGTTAAGTCAAAAGTAATTCCGTTTAAGTGTGTGGAGGGGCAATCAACTGTTATGACAAATGTATAATGCTAATTACGAATCATTTGTAGCAATTGAACGATAATTTGGATTACACCAATATACAGTAGTTTTACCTGAGAGCGGCAGTGTACATAGCGGATTAAAGGAAAACAATATCGTTCTCTTCTACTACAACTCATAACCACAAATAATAAGTATAACACAAGACAAACTTTGGAACTAGGTTGGTCTGTTCTGTACGTCTCGACATATTCACTTGATCTTAATGTAATCGATTATTACGTTTTTCGAACGCGACAAAACGTTTTGATGGGAAACACTTTCTCTAATGAAAATCATAATCTCGAGTTCATCGAAAAATCACATTAAAGTCTGCGGAATTTTACTCAAAATGTATCGAAAATCTGCGGGCAAATAATGGTGAATATATAAATAAATGAAATGAAAATTCTTCTTTATCCTTTAAGAATAAAGCTAAGTGACAGAAATGGAAATTATGTGCGGTTCACTCAGCATAAGCTACAAATAAACACACACACACACACACGCACACACACACACACACACATATATATATATATATATATATATATAAATGTCACATCCATTAGACATCGCATTGTTGTAATTAATATTTGCACATACGTACCCGCACGCAGACTGAAAACAACTTTAATAAATGTTCGGCTTTATAGAGAAACCGTAAAACACTTTATCTCTCTCTCTCTTTTATATATATATATATATATATATATATATATATATATATATATATATGTGTGTGTGTGTGTGTGTGTGTGTGTGTGTGTGTGTGTTGTGTGTACTAGGTGTAACAGCAAAATAGTCACAAATCGTGTAAAAACAAAATTGTACAATTGCTAGATTAAGCTTTAAACCACTGTATAAATGAAATGAAAGAGTTAAAGATATCTTAGTCGAATTATCCGGGTTTTTAAATAGTTTTTATATATTGGTATCTACTTTTAGCAATATGAATATATAATTACTCTCTAGGCTTAGCAGAAGCATCTGGATTAAATCGATCATAAACAAAAATTACATGTTCACCATTAATTAATCATGGCTACGTATTGAAATTAACTTGATATATATATATATATATATATATATATATATATATATATATATATATATATATATATATATTTATTTAGAAATTTTTATAACATAAACATGTTATAAAATCTCTACAAAATAGCCATTTAGTTTCAACACTCCCGGTGTTTTATCAAGTGATGATGTTGAATGCAAAACAAATGGTTTTAAAAGTTTCAAATTAATTAACGATCCTTCGCAAGGGGAAAACGTTGTTCCAAAAGCTAGAATGACCAATCAAAATACAAGTATAAGAAAATTCAAAAATCCTGATAACGAAGTCATGTTATAATAGCTATTCAGATCGTTAAAATACGGGTAATATTAAAAAAGAATTTATTCTAAACAATAACTATTAAATCATATGACAGAATTTGATATTAAAATTAAGAACTGCCAATTTTAAAATCCAAATTTAATCACTATTAAGTTTAAAATTATAAGATTACCGAGGGGAAAAGGGGAAATACATGTTATTCAATTTATTTCTTCGTTGAAATTACGTTAGAATAGACGTTACTCCATCAGGTTCTCTGACAATATATATGTATACATTTTAATCCCAAGTGTGCGAATGGGGTCCTAAACTCACGCGTAAAACAACACAAACACAATCAGATTATAATACATAAGCATCCAGAGATATTTAGATATATATACACACAAAAAAGTGACGAAACAGAGAATATCTCCCTGCACTTTATAAAAAAAAGGGGGGAAACAAACACATACATACATACATACATAATTAAAAGTGAATGCACTTCCCATACACATAGACACTGATAAATACATGTACACACATCCACCGACATTGACCTAGACAATCAGATACCACAACCAATGAACATTTAAGACTGAAAGTGTCATTAAACAAATGCTAACCACTTATTAAAATATAACTTAAGCGAGCAAATATAAAAATGGTAAAAAATAATATTATTTGATATATTAAAAAACGAAAATTCCAAATCCACAAATATCAATAAAAACATATTTTAATCAGATAAGTTGATAATAATTTTATTATATATTAGGTGAAGAAAAATAAGATAAAAAGAAATACCTACAGAAATAAGTGTATGGTCATACGTACATACACATATATACGCATATATACACGTGGCAGCAAACACAAACCAACACACATATACATACATATGTCTATATATGTATACACATACACAGCCGGACTCCCGTAATGCGCCTTAAGAGGCATGTGCGTAAGTCCCGTAGAAGGCCTTCGTTTGCCGTAGCCGGACTGCCGTAATGCGCCTTGGAAGGTGAGTGCGTAAAGTGCGTAATTTTGTCGAAGGCCTTCGTTTGCCGTAGCCGGACTCCTGTATTCCGCCTTAAGAGGCATGTGCGTAAGTCCGTTTTCTGACGGTCGTTTTGTGCGCGTGCGTTTTGCCGGTTGGCCGCCGTCTTAGTGTTTCTTCTAGTGCCGGCTATGTCGAACCACTCGCCGCCGATAACGCCGCCGCCGCCGTATCATCGCCGTATTATCGCCGTTAGCTACTCGTCGATGTTGAAGTTGTCTGTTGTCCCTGTGGTCGGTGTCGTCCGTTGCTTTTGTCTGGTCCCGTGCTTGTCGATTATTTGTCGTTTGCCGTCCGCATTTCCCGTCGTGCATGTCCAAGCCCGGAGATCATTTCGGTCGAAGGAGACATGTCGAGGAGTAATCCTTGTGTCCCTTCCAATCGCTAGTTTCAGTGATCGATACTTGCGTCGAACGTCCTTGCGACTCGGTGCTCGAATCGGACTTGTTCGTTTGTAATGCGATCAGGAATGAGGAGTGTTCGAAAGCGCTGTCGTGTGTGTGTGTGTGCGCGCGCCCGCGACACTTTCATCGTTTGCCCGCCGCCTCCCAGGATGTCGTTTCGTCGGTCACGAATCGAATTGCCGCCGCCGAGTGCCTGTTCTTCCCGCGTGTCTTGCTTTCTTACGCGTCGGGAAAACAGACAGACGGACCGTGTACGTATCGCGAAGATCTGTCCATCTCTATCCGCGATGCCGCCGCCTCCGCGTCTCCGTCTGGGTAGTACCTCGTTCGTCGCGACATATACCGTAAAGCCTGCTTGGCAAGGTTCTTCATCGCAGCCGCCGTCACATCGCCGTGTACGCCCGTCTAACATGGTGATGCTGCTGGTGGAGACCCCGCCGCCGCCTTCGCAGGTTCCTGCCGCACTTTCGGTCCGCTACTAACGGGTCTATTCTCCACGCAATTCTTAGACGTCACAAATCGAATTGCCGCCGCCGAGTACCTGTTCTTCCGGCGTGTCTTGCTTTCTTACGCGTCGGGAAAACAGACAGACGAGCCGTGTACGTATCGCGAAGATCTGTCCATCTCTATCCGCGTTGCCGCCGCCCACGTGTCTCCGTCTGGTTAGTACCTCGTTCGTCGCGACATATACCGTAAAGCCTGCTTGGCAAGGTTCTTCATCGCAGCCGCCGTCACATCGCCGTGTACGCCCGTCTAACGCGGTGATGCTGCTGGTGGAGACCCCGCCACCGCCTTCGCAGGTTTTCTGCCACACTTTCGGTCCGCTACTAACGGGTTATTCTCCACGCAATTCTTAGCTGTCCAGTTACCGTCTCGGCGCAGTCGAAAGTTTTGGTGTCGCCCGCCTTCTTCTACCGGCCGCCTTTTTGCTGTAGTCGTCCTCCGCAGCCTTTTGTCTACCACCATCTGGCTGGCCTTCGTCGCGAGACACGCGGCTACAGCTCGTCGGTGAAATGGCGACCTCTTCCCGGAACACTAGCTCGTTCGACCGGTGCTGGTGAACGTCTTCGTTTCCGTTTGTTATTCGCTCCTTCGGTATCCGGTGGAAACTGTCGTCGTGGCCGTCGTTGCATAGCGTCCCCGTAGCCTTCTCGTCTCTCCTTCGGGTGTCACCGACTTCGCGTCTCTCACGCCGGCGCTGTGTGTCGACGACGCGAAAAACGTGAAAGCGCCCTAAAATGAAAGGTCTTTTTAACGATCAAAGCCGGGAGGTCCGCCCGCCGTCGCCGCCGGCGCTGCCGCATAGGATGGTGTCGTAAAAGAACCGCTTATTCCGTCTTACGCACGCCAGACTAGCCGCCGAAACGCAGCGTCGGCAGCATAGCGCGTCCTCCCGACCAGCGTTCAGTCTTCGTCGTTGCCGTTGGCGAGACGAACGCGCACGAAAAAGAACGATACCTGGTTGATCCTGCCAGTAGTCATATGCTTGTCTCAAAGCTTAAGCCATGCAAGTGTAAGTTCACGTCACGCATTAGAACGGGCGAAACCGCGAATGGCTCAGGAACCGGACCTAATCCTCGAGACCGTAATCCTCCTCGGAGGCGATGGATAACTGTGGCAATTCTAGAGCTAATACATGTGACACAAGCCGCGATCGGTCGGCGCGTCGCCGTCGCCTGCGTGCCGTCACGCGCGTGGGCACACGCGTCGACCGTTACGGGTCGCGGCGCTACATATTAGACTGAGACCGATGCGCGTCATTCCGTCCTCTCGTTGCGGTCGTCGTCGTTGCCGGCGTCGTTTCGCGGCGGGGCCAAAGGGCGGCGCGCTCCGCTTTGGTGACTCTGGATAACTCACTGGTCGATCGCACTGGCTTTCACGCCTGGCGACGGGTCTCTCGAGGGTCCGCCCTATCAACTGTCGACGGTCGGTTAAGTGCCTACCGTGGTTACAACGGTAACGGGGAATCGGGGTTCGATTCGGGAGGGAGCATGCGAAACGGCTACCACATCCAAGGAAGGCAGCAGGCGCGCAAATTACCCCTCCCGGCACGGGGAGGTAGTGACGAAAAATAACGACGCGGGACTCTGTCGAGGCCCCGCGATCGGAATGAGTACACTTCAAATCCGTTAACGAGGACCAACCGAGGGCAAGTCTGGTGCCAGCAGCCGCGGTAATTCCAGCTCCGGTAGCGTATATTAAAGTTGTTGCGGTTAAAAAGCTCGTAGTCCGAACTCGGGTTCGTGGTCGCATTCGCGGCCCCGGGGCGGCGGCGCCATCGTCCGTCGTTGACTTTGGTCGTCCGTGCGCATTCCCGGCCCTTTCCGCCGGTGTCAACCGCTTGCATATCCGCCACGTGGTCCTGCCGGCGAAGTAACGCGGGGGAGTAGTAGGTGTTTCCGGCGGGTTCGCCGCGGAGGTTGCGTGGGGGTTCCTGCGAGCGTCGCCGTCTGCGGTGCAGTGTCGCCGGGTCGTTACGTGGCGCGCGCGGTTAAGACGGTGCGGTCCAACGCGGCGTTTCTCCCTGTCGATGGCGGCCAGCGGCGTTCACTCGTCGTCTGCGTCGCCGTCGTCGCCTAAAAGGGCGGGCGTCGCGTCGCTCCGTCTCGCGTTGTCGCCGCGGGCTTCACTGCCGCTGTTCTATCCGCGCGGCGGCCTCCTCTTCCCCTCTCGTTCTCCACTCTACCCTCGGCCCTGCTCTACCTACCTCCGCGTCTAATCTTCGCGTCCGTTTTGCGCGCGTGCGCGGTCGGCGGTTTCTCCTCCAAGGGTGCTCTTGACCGAGTGTCCGCGGCGGCCGGTACGTTCACTTTGAAAAAATTAGAGTGCTCAAAGCGGGCTTTTCAAGCTTGCATACGATAAGCATGGAATGATGGAAGAGGGCCTCGTCTACGTCTGTCGGTCTCCGTCTAGGGCGAGGCAATGATCGAAGGGAGCGGTCGGGGCCACTCGTATTGCGACGTTAGAGGTGAAATTCTTGGATCGTCGCAAGACGAACTGCAGCGATGGCGTGTGGCAAGCACGTTTTCCTCGATCAAGAGCGAAAGTCGGAGGTTCGAAGACGATCAGATACCGTCGTAGTTCCGACCGTAAACGATGCCGACCGGCGATCCGCCGGCGTTCGCTTCCATGACCCGGCGGGTAGCCTGCGGGAAACCAGAGTTCGGTTCCGGGGGGAGTATGGTTGCAAAGCTGAAACTTAAAGGAATTGACGGAAGGGCACCACCAGGAGTGGAGCCTGCGGCTTAATTTGACTCAACACGGGAAAACTCACCCGGTCCGGACACCGGTAGGATTGACAGATCGATAGCTCTTTCTCGATTCGGTGGGTGGTGGTGCATGGCCGTTCTTAGTTGGTGGAGCGATCCGTCTGGTTGATTCCGATAACGAACGAGACTCCGGCCTGCTAACTAGTGCGCCGATGTGAGTTTATTCAACAGCGGGCTCGGCGTTCATCGCAGCGCCCGGGTCCGGGTCGGTTTTCTCACGCACTTCTTAGAGGGACGGGTGGCAGAAAGCCACACGAGGCGGAGCGATAACAGGTCTGTGATGCCCTTAGATGTCCGGGGCCGCACGCGCGCTACACTGGAGGTATCAGCGGGGACTTCGCCCCGGCCCGAGAGGGTCGGGAAACCTCTTAACCACCTCCCGTGATAGGGATCGGGGCCTGTAACCAACCCCGTGAACGAGGAATTCCCGGTAGGCGCGGGTCAACAGCCCGCGTCGATCACGTCCCTGCCCTTTGTACACACCGCCCGTCGCTACTACCGATCGAACGGTCCGGTGAGGTCCTCGGATCTGGCCGACGACGCCGCCGGGCAGCGTGCACGTGGCGCAGCGGCTGCGGTCTCCGCCGCCGTTTCACGCGCGTGTCGTGTTTGCCTCGGCGTTCGATGCCTGGAGAAGACGACCGAACCCGATCGTTTAGAGGAAGTAAAAGTCGTAACAAGGTTTCCGTAGGTGAACCTGCGGAAGGATCATTATCGATGACTCCGCGCATGTCGTCGTGTCCGTTCGTTTTCGAAACGCCGTCGAGTTCGCTATCTCCCCGCCGTATATTTGGGAGACGACTCGTCGGTTGGGACTCGTAGCAAGCGAGCGGCGTGTACCGCCAAGAGACCGCCGTCACGACTGGTCGGTCGCGGGTAGCACGTTATTCGTCGGCGAAACAGGGTTGGGGGAAAGCTTGCGCTCGTTTCGCGGCAGCAGTCAAAAGAAATGGCCGCGCCACCGTCGCATGGACGGCCTCGCCTACTTGCGTCTGCTGCTGCTGATGCTGCTCCTCCTCCCTACTCGTCCGACAAAAAATATCCTCTGCTCTCTGCGCGAGACGGGCGCCCGTCTCCAGCCGTATTACGTCCAGCCGTCCCGTTTCACGTACCGCCGCCGCCGCCGTTGCTGCCGCCTCTACGTCCCTGTGCGGGGAGGTCGAGTTCGGATAGATGCGCACGCGATTCGAGGAGCGCTGCCGCTACCGCCGGCCACGATCGCGAGACGGATGCCGCCGACCAGCCTCCGTCTCCCGCCGACGTCGACGTGGTCACGTGTACGGTCCTGGCCGCCGTCTATGTCCCCGACAAATTTGTGGTGGTTGCCGGGGTGCCAGTCTGCTGTGGACTGCTACCGTCTCGGTCGCGCGCGTATCAACTCGGCCTCCTTGCTTCTCCTCGCACACATTTTTTTTTTTAAACCTGTCACGAAAAAAAACTTAACCAAAACAAAACCCTGGACGGGGGATCACTCGGCTCGTCCGTCGATGAAGAGCGCGGCCAGCCGCGAGAACTGATGCGAATTGCAGGACTCAGTGAACATCGACACCTCGAACGCACATTGCGGCCTCGAGATCCCTTGTCTCGGGGCCCCGTCCGGTCGAGAGGCGGAAAATGGCATGTCTTCTCACTTGATAGTCGAGAGGCATCTCACCGTCCACCGCGTCGTTCTTTCTTCATGAAAGAATTGCCCGTTTCTTACGCGGAGGAAACCGGGACGTCGCAGGAGGAGCCTGCTGCTTCAATTTTCTCCTCCTTCGTCTCCCGCTTGAAGACCGCGGGGTCGCTTCCCTTACGACCGCGAGCAGTCCTAGATTGCAAAACGTTGACTACGGCCACGCGCAAACAGCAACAGTGGTAGCACCATCGTTTCGCTCTCGGAGGTCGAAATACAAACCTTGGGCGTCTCGAAGCCAGTCTGTGCCGCCGCCGCCGTATTCTGCCGTCACAGTGTGTGGTCGCGTTTTGCTGTCTTACCTCAAACACCGCCGCCCTCGGCTCGGACGAGACGACCCGCTGAACTTAAGCATATCGCTAAGCGGAGGAAAAGAAACCAACCGGGATTCCCTTAGTAACGGCGAGTGAACCGGGAGAAGCCCAACGCCGAATCCCGTCGCAAGTAAAAGGCTTCGGGACATGTGGCGCATGGGTCGGAGGCAGCCGCTCGTTTTTGTCTCGCGTAGTTCGGAGTTCCCTCGATCGGGGCCGCCCGCGGCGGGTGCCAGGCCCATTCGGTGCGGACGGCGAGCGTCGGCCTTCGATCCGAGAGTCGGGTTGCTTGGGAACGCAGCCCAAATTGGGTGGTAAGCTCCATCCAAGGCTAAATACCGGGACGAGTCCGATAGTCGACAAGTACCGTGAGGGAAAGTTGAAAAGAACTTTGGAGAGAGAGTTCAAGAGAACGTGAAACCGCCCAGGGGTAAACGGGTGGGACCGCTCACCGCGATCGCGGGGGGACTCAGTCCGGTGCTGCCGAACGTGGCCCAAACTCGATTTGGTTGTTGCCCGGGTTTTGCTCGGGCGGCAGCGCCCATCAGGCCGGCGCGGACGTCGTTCCGGTGGTCGCCCTCCGGATTCTGCTTTTGCGCTCGCGTCGCCGACGGGAGAGACGGGTCGCGGGGAACGAGGAGAGCGCGGCGGTCGCCGCTGTCGCTGCTGCCGCCTCTGTGGCGGCGATTAGCGTCGCTGCTGCTGCTGTTGCAGCCGTGGCCGCCGTCGCTGCCGTCGTGTCTTCTCCTCTCCATTCCTCGCGATCACCCGCACCTTTCCTTCGCTCGGCATCATATGGCGCGGGCGCTTCGGCGCGACGCTCACATTCCGCACGGCCGGCACCGGACGCACTTCCCCTCCGGTCCGTCGTCGCGACCCGTTCCCGGCGTGCAGGTCGACACGCGGTGTTCGTAGGCGGAGGGCGCACTCTAAACTCCACCACTGCTTGTCGGTGGCGGAGGCGTCTTCTGTCGGGCCCGCGAGCGTACTGCCCCCGTCTGCTGGGGACGGAGGAAACGTAAACGCGATCCGTTACACGTGGCGAACCGGTTTCTTCTCGTCGAACGATCCGCGCGGCGCTTCGCGCGCCCTTGGCGCCCCACCGTCTCGGGTGTGCGCGGTACAGTGTTCGCGGGAGCTTCGAAACCGGCGCGGCCGCGTCGATTCCCGTGCCGGCGCGTGACGTCGTCTCGTCGCGTCGTCTTCTCCGCGTCCGGACGCCAAAATCTGGGCGCGCGGGAGGGCACTGCCAGCGCGGTAGGTCGGCGTCTGACTGTGCCGCCCGTCACCTCGGGTCCGCGACGTGCATCGGCAACCCACCCGACCCGTCTTGAAACACGGACCGAGGAGTCCTGGCCGTTCGCGAGTCGTAGGGGCCCGAAGAACCCCGAAGGCGCAGCGAAAGCGAGAGAGCGCGTGGGAGGGCACCGGTACTGGAAGAGGTGTCGCGGCGAAAGCGGTTCCGGCGGGGAGTTTCTCGCTTCCTTCCGCCTGCCTAGCCGTGCCCTATTCCGCCGGCGCTTGCCGTTTTCGTCCCGTCGTTCGTTCCATCCTTTTCCTCTGTCCGTCCCGTATCTCCACGATTTTCCCGTCGCCGGGAGATGACGCAGGGGCTCGGGCGCTTGTGGCGGGGGGAAACTCACGGGGGTTCGTTCGCGGGGTGCAGCCTCAACTTTCCTCCCATCGCCCACCGGTGAGATCCCGCGGCTTGAACTAGTCACGATTTTGGTCGTCGAGTTTAGGCACTGCGCGCGGGCGCATCACCCCCGGGTCGGTAATTTTTTCTCCGAGTACGACTCGGCCGACTCTGGCGTAGCGAGCGGCCAGGGACCCGAAAGATGGCGATCCACGCCCGGTCGGGATGAAGCCAGAGGAAACTCTGGTGGAAGTCCGAAGCGCCTCTGACGTGCAAATCGATCGTCGGAACCGGGTGTAGGGGCGAAAGACCAATCGAGCCGTCTAGTAGCTGGTTCCCTCCGAAGTTTCCCTCAGGATAGCTGGCGTTCGATCTTCGCAATTCCATCCGGTAAAGCGAACGACTGGAGGCCCCGGGGACGTTCACGGCCTCGACCTACTCTCGAACTCGGAACGGGTGGAACGGGTCGACTCTCCCGAATACGGAGCCGTCCCACTTCTCTGCCGCCTTCGTCGTCTCGACGGCGGCAGAAACGAATGCGAGTGCCAAGTGGGCCACTTTTGGTAAGCAGAACTGGCGCTGTGGGATGAACCAAACGTCCGGCTAAGGTGCCTAACGCGACGCCCATGAGATCCCCGAAAGGGTGTCGGTCGATATAGACAGCAGGACGGTGGCCACGGAAGTCGGAATCCGCTAAGGAGTGTGTAACAACTCACCTGCCGAATCGACCGGCCCCGAAAATGGATGGCGCTGGAGCGACGGACCGATGCCGGACCGTCGCGGCGAGGAGCGCTTGCGCTGACGAAAACGATGCGCGCGCCTGACCGATGCCGCGACGAGTAGGAGGGCGCCGCGGTGAGCACGGAAGCCTAGGGCGCGAGCCCGGTGGAGCCGACCGCGGGTGCAGATCTTGGTGGTAGTAGCAAATAATCGAATGAGACCTTCGAAGACCGAAGTGGAGAAGGGTTCCGTGCCAACGGCGGTCGAGCACGGGTCAGTCGGTCCTAAGACGCAGGCGAAAGTCTTCCGGGGAAAGGCGCCGGATCCGTAAGTCTCTTTGTTGTCCTCAAACAAAACGCCGCGAATGACGAACGGCCGGCCTTCCGTCGAAAGGGAATCGGGTTAATATTCCCGAACCCGGTGGGGGAGAGTGCCTCTCGGCGGCGCTGCTGGCAGCGATGTCGGTGGCGTCTCGTCGCTTCGGGCGAAACCGCGGTGACGCAAGCGAGCCCGGAGACGTCGCCGAGAGCCCCGGAAGAGTTCTTCTTCGTAAAGGACCGTGTCCGTGGAATCGGCTCGTCCGGAGATACGGAAAACCTACCTGTAGAGCGCCGCGGCTCGGGCGGCGTCCGGTCGCTGGCGGCCCTGGAAAATCCGGGTCCGGTTTTCGCAGCTCGAGTCGGTCCGTACCCACCATCCGCGCAGGTCTCCAAGGTGTACAGCCCTCGTCAATGGCATCAATGTAGGTAAGGGAAGTCGGCAAAATGGATCCGTACCTTCGGAAGAAGGATTGGCTCCGAGGACTGGGTCGGTCGGGCCGTGCCCGTGTGAAGCGAGGAACCGGTACGGGGCTGTAGCGTTCGCTCCGTTCGCGCTTTGCGGCGCGGGTTCAAAGTGTCGTAGTGGTCCTTCGGCGTCGCGGTCGTGGTCGGGGTTCGCCGGGTCGGGCTAGGCGGTCTCGGTCGGCGGTGTTCGGCGTTTTCGGGTCGGTGTGACGGGCGCTCGCGTTCGTGCATCTGGCGGTGACTCATATCGGGTCGTCTGTCTGTGCGCGATGCGTCGTTCACGAACCTCGAGTACCCGTTCTTCGCTGCTTACGCTCGTCGTCTTCCGCTCCCTTCTCTGTCCTCTTTCGCGTGTCGCATGCGCTACGGGTCTCCGCTCGCGGCGCCACCCCGTCGCTACCGGCGCGTCGGCCGGCGAGCAAAACGGCTCCTCGCCCGGGTCTTCGTGGAGCGCCACGGCTTCCAGCCCCTCTTCGGGTAAACGGCGTGTGTAGGCCTCAACCTGCGTTCGCGCGCAGGCGGTTCGCGCTCCCGTCAAGCCCGTTGCTCAGCGTCTCTCGGCGTGGGGGGGCGTTCGTCCGGCAGCGAACGGTCAACTCGGAACTGGTACGGACCGGGGAATCCGACTGTTCAATTAAAACAAAGCATCGTGTGGCCGGTCGACCCGTACAGACACGATGTGATTTCTGCCCAGTGCTCTGAATGTCAAAGTGAAGAAATTCAACCAAGCGCGGGTAAACGGCGGGAGTCGACTCTCTTTAAGGTAGCCAAATGCCTCGCCATCTAATGGTGGGGTTGATGGTCCTCGAGGGGGGAATGGTGCTGGGCCTCCTCCTATAGGGTCCTGCTGGTAACAGCCCTCGGCTGGCTAAGAGTCCAGACGTCATCCGCAGACATTAAATGTGGGGGGTGTCCGCGCTTCCAAAATGCGCCGGTCTTTGTGGGGTCGCCATCCCACTCTGATCGTATATTATTGGTTGTTCCCGTAAAACCTGGCCTCGACACGCCCCCGCCTCGACTGGCGGTAACCAAATTTTTGTCCCTGTAGATCGGAATGATGACCCCCCCCCCGTTGGAGTTGCGCTGTGTGCTCTCGTGTCTTCGAGCGATCAGCCGGACTCTCCTCCCACATGTTTCAAGCACATCCTAACCAGTGGAATGAGCTAAAAAGACGGCGCGACGCCCATATCGCTCGAACGCCCGCACCTACGTCCGATGGACGCCTGACGATCTCAGACGTATGGCTGCACTAGAGCGCGAGGCGTTGTCCCTAATATGCACAACATCAACACGTACATCGGGTCCTGCTTAGCACGTAGCAGTGACCAGGTTAGCTGCAGGCGACGTAGGAAGGACTACAAAGACCTTCTGAAATCGCTTGAGAACTCCGCCCCCTGTCCCGGCTCTGACGGTGCCCAGCCCCAAGTGGTTCCCGGTGCCCAGGCCTGCGACCCAACCCCCGCGGGGACCCCACCGGCTCGTCCGGTGGCCCCCGTGGCGAGGACGGGCCGTATCCCGTAATGCGCCTTAGAAGGTAAGTGCGTAAAGTGCGTAATTTTGTCGAAGGCCTTCGTTTGCCGTAGCCGGACTCCCGTAATGCGCCTTAAGAGGCATGTGCGTAAGTCCCGTAGAAGGCCTTCGTTTGCCGTAGCCGGACTCCCGTAATGCGCATTACGAGGCATGTGCGTAAGTCCCGAAGAATCGTTAAATGCCTAAGTTCGTCGAATGCCTTCGTTTACCGTAGCCGGACTGCCGTAATGCGCCTTGGAAGGTGAGTGCGTAAAGTGCGTAATTTTGTCGAAGGCCTTCGTTTGCCGTAGCCGGACTCCCGTAGTGCGCCTTAAGAGGCATGTGCGTAACTCCGTAGAAGGCCCGTTTACCGTAGCCGGACTGCCGTAATGCGCCTTGGAAGGTGTGCGTAAAGTGCCCGTTTTGGCCTTCGTTTGCCGTAGCCGGACTCCCGTAATGCGCATTACGAGGCATGTGCGTAAGTCCCGTAGAATCGTTAAATGCCTAAGTTCGTCGAATGCCTTCGTTTTAGCCGGACGTGCGTCGTGCCTGAACAGTGGTCTGGGACCCTAGCCCGAAGTAGTGCCTAAGTTTGGTGGCCTTCGTTTGGTAGCCGGACTCCCGTTATGCGCCTTAGAAGGTAAGTGCGTAAAGTGCGTAATTTTGTCGAAGGCCTTCGTTTGCCGTAGCCGGACTCCCGTAGTGCGCCTTAAGAGGCATGTGCGTAACTCCCGTAGAAGGCCTTCGTTTGCCGTAGCCGGACTCCCGTAATGCGCATTACGAGGCATGTGCGTAAGTCCCGTAGAATCGTTAAATGCCTAAGTTCGTCGAATGCCTTCGTTTACCGTAGCCGGACTGCCGTAATGCCGCAGTGGAAGGGGAGTGCGTAAAGTGCGTCATTTTGTCGAAGGCCTTCGTTTGCCGTAGCCGGACTCCCGTAGTGCGCCTTAAGAGGCATGTGCGTAACTCCCGTAGAAGGCCTTCGTTTACCGTAGCCGGACTGCCGTAATGCGCCTTGGAAGGTGAGTGCGTAAAGTGCGTAATTTTGTCGAAGGCCTTCGTTTGCCGTAGCCGGACTCCCGTAATGCGCATTACGAGGCATGTGCGTAAGTCCCGTAGAATCGTTAAATGCCTAAGTTCGTCGAATGCCTTCGTTTGCCGTAGCCGGACGTGCGTCGTGCCTGAACAGTGGTCATGGGACCACTAGCCCGAAGTAGTGCCTAAGTTCGGTGGCCTTCGTTTACCGTAGCCGGACTCCCGTAATGCGCCTTAGAAGGTAAGTGCGTAAAGTGCGTAATTTTGTCGAAGGCCTTCGTTTGCCGTAGCCGGACTCCCGTAATGCGCCTTAAGAGGCATGTGCGTAAGTCCCGTAGAAGGCCTTCGTTTGCCGTAGCCGGACTCCCGTAATGCGCATTACGAGGCATGTGCGTAAGTCCCGAAGAATCGTTAAATGCCTAAGTTCGTCGAATGCCTTCGTTTACCGTAGCCGGACTGCCGTAATGCGCCTTGGAAGGTGAGTGCGTAAAGTGCGTCATTTTGTCGAAGGCCTTCGTTTGCCGTAGCCGGACTCCCGTAGTGCGCCTTAAGAGGCATGTGCGTAACTCCCGTAGAAGGCCTTCGTTTACCGTAGCCGGACTGCCGTAATGCGCCTTGGAAGGTGAGTGCGTAAAGTGCGTAATTTTGTCGAAGGCCTTCGTTTGCCGTAGCCGGACGTAATGCGCATTACGAGGCATGTGCGTAAGTCCCGTAGAATCGTTAAATGCCTAAGTTCGT
>CAHIKZ030004210.1:0-32500 GCA_903632075.3 Acanthosepion pharaonis
TATATGGGCTGCAGACCTTTTGTATTTTCTCTGATAACCCCTTCACATAAGCCGACCTGAGCATAGAAATGAATACAATATGGGAACCAGTAATAAGGAGTGCCAGAGAAAAAGCGATAAAAACAACAAAAAGTGCAATATGGTTACTGAGACATTAGGTTTATAATACCCAGAAATTCATACACAGATGTCCTCAAGGACACATGGCACAGTGGATAAAGGCATTGGTTAGATCCAGTGACAGGACCCAAAGAGTGTGAGTTAAATACCCAGTTAAAGCAGAGGGGAATTAACAGGAGATAACTGATAACTGACATCCATTAAAACATGGCATGTGGAACTAGAACAGTCTACCCCAGTGAGCGAAATAAAGGGTTCAGTTTGACATTCCAACCACCTGAAGAAGGCTGAAACGTAATAAATATAGCGACAAAGATGAGGACAATAGTCCGAATAATGTAAATAGTGTACATAATACCTCATCTCAGAATTATAGACAGATATCTTTTTTTTCCTTTTCTTTTTTTGCTTTTAGTTGAAAGATAGCCATGTTGTAAATAATTCTTTTGGATCAATATGAATTTCATCAAAATTGCTCAAGTGGCAGGAAAGTTTAAAAATCAATCTTGTTAAGTACATGGATATAGGTCAACACTTGTGTTTGGCTGTTGAGAATTATGTTTACACAAAAAGCTTTCAACAGCTAACAAAATGCAAGATATTAGATCTGTTCAAAAGTTTTCTGTTAAAATGCTTTTCAATTGTTTACAGTTTCTAGTTTTCTAAAAAATGTAGTTGACATTTTTGCATGTATTTACTAAAAAGTGTATAATCTTTTAAAAAGTGTTGATGTTGAAATGTTTACTCAAATCTTATTTCAATTTCACAATATACCATATGTCCATTGATATGAAGGTTGTTTTCTTTTCTGTTATACAACCACAAAGAATTTATAAAGTCATAAAGCAATGGGATCATTTTACACTCTCTGAGCTATTAAACAATGTTGTAGTATTGTTGTGTATGGAAGCTTACAGAAGAAAACTTTGCTAATCAAGAAATGTATTTAGTATTAAATCAATTGATTAAAATGTAGTTAAATATATTAGCTTAATCGACTTATTTTATTTTTTAGGATACAAGTGTTTCAATCACAGTTCCAGAAGACAAAAATGTTAAAGAAGTATTTAATGTTTGTCTTTGGAGAATTATGCTTCTGTCTGGGTGAGTGCTTAGATTTATTTATTGTAATAAAGTTTTATCTTCATTATGGCTTTTATGTATCAAATTATTTGCTATATAAATCATATTAAGTTAACTCTTTAAGCAGAAAAAATCTCAGTCCATTTAGATACTCTGAATATAAAAATCTGATGTAAGTGCTGCTGCTTTATTTGATGAGATAAAAAAGAGGCAAATATATGGCTAAACATGAATAAATATTTAAAATGTTGATTTATTCAACAACAAAAGAAAAAATATCTTTTAAAAAAAATAATCAACTTTGAGAAAAGATCATTTAGTTTTGCTGTAAGTGTTTTTGAATTTGCTCCAAGTTCAGTTTTTTGCCATTTCAGAAATAGAAAATTGGTGTCCATTTGTCATAAAAGTTTTAAATTAAAACAAAAAAAGAAATTTTTGAACAGATCAACAAAGTAAGAATAATTTTGCTTTTGTTGTAACCTCATATTGCAAAACTACCAAGAATTAATGTATGCAAAATTATTCACACATTAGTTGAGAAAAGCAAGCACAAGAATAATGTTGAAGCAAATAACTTTTAGGTTGTAATCTACTTGTAGTTTTGAAATCTGTAAGAGGACAAAATGATTCTTTGAATTTGGAAAGATTTATATCTAAATTTACATCAAAGGGATTCACTGACCTTTAAGGAAACTCCATAAATTGACATTTAAGAACAACTTTACAGACCTCAAACTCATGAGACTGATATTGAGATCAAAATAGCAGCTTTTCAAATAAGTCTCTTTAAACAGTTTGTTGGCAAACAGTTACACAAGAAAAGCTTTAAGAGCAAGAATCAATCACCAGCAAAGAACTGAAAGAAAAAAAAAAAAAAATGTGTAATTTTAAATCTGTCTACAAGACAATCAGTTGGGGACATTTGTTGTTTTATTTGTCTAGTATGAGGTTCAAATTTCAGTTTAAGTAACTCTTTGATTGAACACCCACATGAAAATTAAATGTCTTTAAAGGAAGACTAGATTTACAGAAGGAAAGTCTTTTAAAGTAGGTTTGAAATGATTCAGATTACTGGCTGGCTGTACTGCTAGGTAAACTAAACATTTACTTCATGTATTTCAAAATGATTGAATGTTTGGTTCAAGTGGTAGAGGAGGGACTAAAGCTGAGATATCTCACATTATATTTCATAGTTCTAGGCTGAGTACATTCCATAACCTCAGGCCAAGAAAAAAAAAACAAATTTCAAACAAGGGTAAAGATTAATTATGCTGAAATCTTCAAAATATAATTAATGAATATTAGAATCTATCTGCAGGTTGATTGCCATTGATATATGGGCGGCAGAATTCAGGCTTCATCCAGATATTAAACTAATAAATTGACTATTACAAACTACCATAAATGAATAAAATGTAAATTTCCACTGAATATAAAATGTACCTTTAACCATATTTTACACTTTTTGCAAACTGTGGCTTTGTACTCCTCTATGAATGACCCTTCAGCTTGATTAAATATCAATTTCTAAACCAGAAAGAAATAGGTGAAATTTTTTGGGACACATAATGAGGAAAGTGGGTTTGGTAAATTTGATACTCACAGGACATACTGAAGTCAAAAGAGGCAAAGAGAAACAGTAAATAATCAACTAATGAACCTAACAGCAAAACAGGAGATAGGATAAATAGTAAAAAAGGCAAACATTATGGTATAAAATTTGTGGAAAGTCATTATTGCCTATCTCCAGAAGCACATAAAAAAGATCTAGACTTCTGTAAAAAGGATGCTCAAACAAACCAACAGGCAGAAATTTATATTCAGTGGTTAAGACAAATTCTACAAGAACTAAACTATGAGAAGACAGAGCTATATGGATTTGAAACATTTTCCTTCTTTTAAACCAGTTTATATTAACTCTTGACTAAGATGGAATTTGTGAAAGAATTTAAAATCTAGAGGGTCTCATTATCATATTAAGACTTATTAGTTGACGGTATTTAGTAACTGCCCCACGCAGTCACATGTGGCACAAGGCCGAATTTAATGTGGGGTTCCCGAGCCCGGAGGCTCGTCCAAAAAATCCCCGTAGACCCCGCAAAAACGGGGTCGGGTCTGTCTACCTCCCCGGACGAGACTCTGCCTTTCGGCATAGCCTCGTCCAGGTTCCTTTCTGCCAGAAGGCAGAGAGTTCAAAGACTTATTAGTTGACAGGATATAAAACAGACAAAAAGTGTAATGAGACTGGTTTAGCTAATAGGTAATTAGCATAAAGAGAGCTATAACAATAGCTCACTGGCAACTTTGAGGCAGTGTCACGTAGAACATCTACAACTACTAAGTTTGATTATCATAACAAAAAGCTTTGAAATAAAATGTAAAATTTCAGTGGCTGAATTCCTCCAAATGAAGAAAATCTTTGGCTCCAAATCAAAGTAAAATAAAGATATTGAACAAGTAATAGTTTCTACAAGGACTGGGTTGGTATGTTTCGTTTTATGACATTAACCTCAATGGGTTATTTAATGCTGACAAAATTTTTATTGTTGATATTTTTTTTTCAAAATCTCTATTTCTGGTAATATTTTTTTCCTCAAAAATATGTATAGCTGGTAATATTTTTTTTGAAATGTATTGCTGTTAATAATTTTTTACAAAAATATATTACTGGTATTAAAACCTATTTTTACATGTTTTGACACTGGTTGGGGGGTAACTATTTGCCCATAGCTGGGACCCTAACAGGTTCTACCACCCCATGTCAGGGTGGACCTGGGAACACCAGCAATTAAGAGGTGGTTCCATGCTCCTCAAAACCTCCTGATCAGAGGCCTTGCTGCTGGATGTATTTTATTGTAATACCCAGGATGATACAAGGACTGGGATGATTTTAAGGAAGTGAGAGTGCAGTAATGCCTTAAATCTCTTAGCAAATAACAAAATGAATAAAGCACAAATCACCATTCAGATCAATATTCTATCAGAGAAAAATCTATTGGATATAATGTTATTTTTTTCAGATGACATTGCCAAATTTTAAATTGCCTCTGTTCTATTTCCCTCTTAAAGCTCTGATAGGAATACTGTATGGGTTGAATGCTTTTTAAAAGGAACAATCTTTTTGGCTTCCCTGAACATGGCTGATGTTAACCACCAGAAAAACAATACTCCACCTTCTTGGTTTCATTTTTTTCCACTGACATAAAGTGGAATGATTATATTGAATCAATTATTAAGTCTGATTCTCAGAAAGCCAGTTCACTATGTCTTGCTAGACATTTGTTCTCACCAGAAACTATCTTGCACATTTACAAGTCGACCATTCATCTGGTACTTCTGCTATATATCTAGAAATTTTTCAAGAAAATCAAAGAAGAATCTGCAATATTATCAGTCCTGACCTGGCATCACAGCTGCAATTACTTTCTCATTGCCTTAATGTACCTACCCTGTGCCTTTTCTATAAAAAAAAAAAATTCATAGTAATTATTCTGATGAGTACATTATTATCATTTTTCAGTACCATGCTGATAGTTTCTTCTCCTGCTCTTGTCATTTGTGGAACCTTCTTCCACTTTCCTGCTTTCCTGTCAACTATAATCTTCAAAATTTAAATGCAATGTCAGTTGCCATCTTTTATCTCCTGTACTTTTATTGTCCTCTGTTTCTTTCATTCTCAGTAAACATTTTTTCATCTTAGTGGCTTTTATCACCTTGCTTGGGGTGAAATAATTAAGGTAAAAAAAAAAAAAGGGCGGGGGGAGGCAATTTCATTCTGGATATAATTTGAAGTAGTATTCGACAGTAGCAATGACATTGAACCTCTTTGTCATATTTAAAGCCTGTCAACAATGATGTATAATACTCTATGGCTAAATATGTTGGCATTTGGAAAAATAACCACTTCATATTCTTTGCTCATGTTCTTAGATTAGAGACAGAACAGAGAAGAATCGTTTCTAATGTTGGACAGATCTTCAATTCCCAAAGGTCATTTTAGTTTTAGTTTGGCTGTAAACCTTTCAATCAATATTAGTTGCTTACAGAAAATAGATATTATTTTAAAAATGGTGGGAACTCTTCAGTATACAGCAAACCTGGCAACAAGGATGTAACAATTTAACAAGCTTTGAATTAACGAAACACTACCCCTCAACAGCAAAGAAAAAAAATACTTGAATTCAACAACAACACGAGTAAAACTTCAAATTAACAAAAAAAAAAAAAGTACTTGAATTCAACAACAACACAAGTAAAACCTTGAATTAACGAAACATTACCCCTCAACAGCAAAAAAAAAAAAGTACTGAATTCAACAACAATGCGAGTAACAAACTTCGAAAATAACAAATTATTTTGAAAGAAATGGCTCTCTCTATGCCAACAATAGAGCCCCTAGACTGGGAAGACTCCAACCAGGAGCAAGCATGGAGAGAATGGAGTGAACATATCGAAGATGCATTTACAGCGTTTGATATAACAGATGATAAACGACAACTATCACTCTTTCGATTTTACGGGGGAAAGAAACTGAAAGATATCCTCAAAACCTTAACACCGGAGATACCACCAGGCCAAGTAGAGCCTACATACAAAACAACAAAAATAGCACTGGACGAATATTTCATCCAGAAAACAAATAAAGTCTTTGAAAGACATAAATTCAGGATGCTTAGTCAAGAAAACGGGGAGTCAACACATGACTATGTCACCCGTCTACGCATACAAGGAGCAAAATGCAACTTTGGCGAATACAACCTGGACAAGGCTATAGTGGACCAATTAATAGAAAAATGCTCGTCAAGCAAATTATGCCGTGCGTATTTGAAAGAAACTGATTTAACAGTAGAGGAAGCACTTCAAAGAGCATTCATATTTGAATCCACTGAAACACAAGCTAAACAAATAGAAGAGAATGAAAGAGAGCACTCAGATATCCACAAAATTACAACCAATTACAAGCAACAACAACAACAAGATAACAGTGGGTATAGGAAACTATCCATGGACAACAACCCATTAAAAAACAGTTACAAAATGTTACGGGTGTAATGGCTCCAACCACATACATGGTCAAACAAAATGCCCAGCATTTGGGAAAAAATGTAACTACTGTGGAGTAATAAATCACTTTGAAAAAACATGCTTAAAAAAAGGAACAGTGATAAAGGGAAAACGAAGATGTCAGACGGCCACAATTACGTCCAACCAGTATCGATGAATCCGAATAATGCAGACAGCCAGGCATTCGTTTTTCAGGTGAAACCTATTCATTCAGCAGATAGCGAAATTGTCCATATTGACGATGTACCAGTTGGAATATTAATAGATTCTGGAGCAGACATCAACCTTATCGATGGCAAAACATTTAAAGAAATCCTTAAAGTATGGCCAAACTTAACATTAAAAGAAACAAATTGTAAACCAAAAGCCTATGGGAATATTCCAATACCACTAAGAGGAGAATTTTTCGCAACGCTGACGAATGGTCCCAGAAGAAAAGCCCACAAAGTATTCGTTACAAAGGCATATCAAGGTGGTAACATATTAAGTAAGTGGGCCAGCATCGAACTAGGGTTTATCACCACCCCACAGGTGAAATCGATTACAACAAAAAGTATCCCGAAATCAACAAAAGAAATTCTAGATCGACACCTACCCTCGTTGGAAGGATTAGGAAGAATGAAAAATTTCCAACTCAAAATTAGACTAGACAACAACGTTATACCTGTTGCACAACCGCCAAGACGGACACCATTTCATATCCAACAAGCAGTAGAGGAAAAAATCGATGAAATGCTAGAAAATGATATCATCAAAAGAGTGGAAGGACCCACTCCGTGGGTCTCGCCATTAGTAGCAGTACCGAAACCAAACTTACGCGTGGCAAATAAAGCAGCAAAACGCACTCGCTATCAAATACCAACAGTTGAACAGTTACTGAGTGAAATTGGCAATGCAAACGTTTTCTCAAAAATCGACCTAAACTCTTATTACCACCAAATAGAACTGGATCCTGAATCTAGGGACATCACTACCTTTTCATGCAAATCCGGAATCTACCGATATAAGGTACTGGTTATGGGCATTACATCCACAGCCGAAGTAGGGCAACAATTGCTTCAACAAATCCTTCAGAAAATCCCTAACTGCTGCAATGGGGCAGATGACATTCTAATCTGGGGCAAAGACACAAGAGAACATAACAGAACCCTAGATATGGTATTAGGCACATTGAAAGAAAACAACCTCACAATTGCAGAGCACAAAAGCATATTCCATAGTGAAGAAATCGAATTCCATGGTTTTATAGTGTCCAATACAGGGATCAGACCAACTGACTCGAAAATAAAAGCAATCAGAAATTTCAAAAACCCTGAAAATGTCCAGGATATACGTAGTTTCTTAGGTCTAATCAATTACCTCGCAAAGTTTATTCCATGGCTGGCAACACTCAGCGAACCATTAAAAAAGTTAATGCGAGCAAACCTGGAATGACCTTGGACGTAGGAAGAAGAATCTTGTTTTCTCATGCTGAAGAATGCAGTCATTCAGAGCAAATTGCTCATGCACTTGGATCCAAAACTGCAAAAATCTGTTATAGTAGATGCCAGTCCTGTGGGACTAGGAGCAATACTTTGCCAAAACAAACAAGGGATACTCATCCCCCATCAGCTACGCATCCAGGACTCTAACCGAAGGTGAATGCCGGTACTGTCAATTAGAAAAAGAAGCCCTAGCAATTGTATGGGCTTGCGAAAAATTCCACTTTTACCTTTATGGAAAGAACTTTCTTATAATGACCGACCATCAAGCATTAACAAATTATCTTCAATCCTAAAGGTAATCCCTCCGCGTGGATTTTGCGATGGATTTTACGTCTACAACAATATGATTATACAATAAAACACATTAACAGTAAAGATAACCCGGCAGACTTACTCTCTCGGCAACCTATGGAGTATCAAAAAATAGTCTCACCCGGAAGAGATTGTTGAAGGATTTATCAACACGGTTGTAGCTAACAGCATTCCAAAATCAATCACCTTATCAGAAATAATGGAGGAATCTCAGCGGGATCCAACCATCACAGCAGTGAAAAGGGCAATACAACAAAACGACTGGACCAATAAGTTAACGGAACCCTTTAAACATGTGAGGAATTAACTGACAACAAAACGAGGCATAGTCATACGTGGAGCCAGAATCATTGGAGCCAGAACCCCCCAAAACCTACAGAAACGAATCCTGAAATTGGCGCATGAGACACATATGGGGATAATGAAAACAAAAGCCCTGCTCAGAACTAAGGTATGGTGGCCCAATAGAGACAAAGACATAGAGGCTGCCATAAGCCGATGTATCCCGTGCACAACATTAGACCCGAAGGGAAACCACCGTCCGGTGCATATGGCCGAAATGAAAGGCCCCTGGGAAATACTCCACGTAGACATCTGTGGGCCTTTCCCTAGCGGGGATTATGTAATCGGAATAATTGATGCGGGATCAAGATGGCCTGAGGCATTTGTTACCAAATCCACCAGGGCTGATACAATCATATCGACAATCCAAAGGTGTTTCTATACACATGGCATTCCAGTGATTATTGTTTCAGATAATGGACCCCAGTTCATATCCTCAGAGTTTAAGCACTTCTGCAAAGAATGGGGTATCCAACACCGAAAGGTAACCCTTATCATCCCCAAGCTAATGGAGAGATCGAGTGGTTCTTCACAACCATGTTGAAAGCCATTCAGGCGATGAACACAGAAGGAAAGGACTGGAGAAAACATCTAGGAAAATTCTTAATGTATTACTGAAATAGTCCACATGCCATGATGGGAGAAACTCCAGCTAAGCTACTCATGGGTAGGGAAGTAAACATCAACATACCAGGATTACAAAAAGAGGCCTGAAAACCAAGCTTGGAGAAAGCAAAAACAAAAAGACAAAAAAAAAGAAAAAGACAGATTGAAAAATTGCACAGATCAAAAAAAAATAAAGCTAAACAAACTAACATAGAACCCGGAGATGTCATACTACTTAAACAAAGTAAACACAACAAGCTAACGCCAGTTTACCACCCAACACCATGGAGAGAAAAAAAAGAATGCAGAGGCGAATCTGCAATTATAACATGAGGTGACAAACTTATTTTATGACACACATCACAAATGAAAAGAATCCCTGAAGACAGGACTTGCCAACAACCAAGGGATGATGACTTCCCTTTCAACGACGACCTTGGGGAGCAGAAAGATATAGAACATGAGAGAGAAAGAGGAGGAGGAGAAGGAAGAAGCAGATATCCCTATAGCCCTAAGACGACCAAAACGCCATATAAGAAAAACCCCAAAAGGTATGCAGGCAGCAGTTCAGAAGAAGAGGGAAACAATCTGAATAGGGCTCACTTAATGCCCAAGAGTCACTCAATAATCAACCGGTAATCAACTAGTAATTCACTTGTAAGCAACTTGTACTCAACTAATCATCGACTGCAGTCCAACCAATAGTCAACCTGTAGTCCACTACACTGACACTGCTATTTATACACCTTGCAGAAAACATATTCATAAGACCAGGGTGTATGTATGGCACAACGTCGAAATATGGCATAATAAAAAACTTAAAAAACTTGAACTAGATGGTAGAAAGCCAGTGTTTATAAATAACTTTCTCCAAGATAGAAGATTTAGAATCTGAATGGGTGATATATTCTCTGAGGAAAAAGATCAAGAAATGGGAGTGCCCCAGAGCAGCAAATCTGTTAGACTGTTTAACATCAAAATAAATGACGTCAACAAAATTATTAACAGTGGAACAGATTGGTCATTGTATATGGATGACTTCCTAATTTGCTATAAATCAAGAAACATGAATTGTATAGAAAGTCAGCATCAAATATGTTTCCATAAGTTGAACAAATGGACCACAGAAAACGGACTAAAATTTTCCAAAGAAAAACCAAAATGTGTCCACTTTTGCAACCAGCACAAACTCCATCTTAACCTGGTATTGAAACTTGACCACACTGAAATCTCAGTTGTTGATGAATATAAATACTTAGGAATCATTTTTGACTGTAAACTCAACTTAATTTCCCATATCAGGTACCTAAGGTCTAAATGTAATTAAACTTTGCATTTACACAGCCATAGTGCACACTGACTGGGGAGCAGATAGAGAAACGTTATTAAAACTCTTTTGCTCTCTAATTAGATAAAAACTGGACTATGGCTGCTTCATATATGGAGCAGCCAGGAAATTATACTTGAAAGAACTATTAGGTTGGTGCAAAAATAATGACGTAAGAATGTCGTTTTTTGGCGTTAAAAATACGTCAAAAACGACATTATTCGTCATTATTTTTGCAATCCCAATAGGCACTTATGGAGCACATAACACCTCTCTTGTTGAAAGCTTATATACAGAAGCAAACAAACTATCAGAATTTTCATCATATATTATAAGTATTGCAACTCCCTGTTTCTTAGGTTGTACATTAGTGATTCTTCCATTTTTCATATATATCTTCTTTTCTTCAATTTTTATGATAATTTTATGAGACATGAAAAAAAGACTAAGAAAAAAAGACTAAGATGTGAAAAAAAGACTAAGATGTGAAAAACTTGCTCTGCAATACTACCTAAAACTATCTTCCTGCTACCTAAAACCAGCCTACAATGATACTTTCCAACCACAGTACACTGAACTTTTCCAGCAGAGGGGATATTCTATTAAGCTGTTCAGTCTATGCATCATGGAAAAGATTATACTAGAGAACTGAATCGACATAATGCAGATCCAAAGATCAATTTTATCAATTACACCTCCTTGGATGATCAGCCAGCATAAAATAAAAAAAATACTAGAACTTCAAGATACCCTAAATCCAAAACATACCCAATTGTCTACCAAGCCGAAATACTCAATATCAAATATAAACATCAGACCATTTTTTATTGTTTTTTTTATATATATATATATATATATATATATATATATATATATATATAGTTAAACCTAGACCCGAACAAACCTACCAAGGTTTCACTAAGCAGATCGTCAGGGAAGGCTGGCTAAAAAGGTAACATAAGAACAGAATATTTATAGCCTATAAACATAAAATCATATAATATTCTGTTCTTCATTACCTTTTAGCCAGCCTTCCCTGACGATCCGCTTAGGTGAAACCTTGTTAGGTTTGTCTGGCTCTCTAGGTTTAACTAAGTCTGCTCTACTTAACATGATGAGCACTTTATTTAGTTATTTTGCTTACTCATATTGGGTTTTTTTCTTTGGACTTGCATGCTAGACGGTTATTTTCGGCTGATGTACATCTTTGTTCTTTCTTTTTTTATACCTTTTTTTTACCCTTTGGTATTGATTTAATTATTCGCAAATCAAGACACCAAAGGTTTTCCGGATGAGTAAAATTTCTTATACTTATAAGATTATTACTAGTATATATATATATATATATATATATATATATATATATACACAGATGGAGCAAAAAATGAAAATTAAGTCAGATGTGTGCCATCCTAAAAGATAATAAACAGTAGAAAAAAAATTACAAACATAGCCTCAATATATAGTGCTGAAACAGTTGCTATTAATCTGGCACTTGACATAAAACACAAACCCTTACAATAAATTCATAATTTTCTCAGACTCTTTATCAGTGCTAACTGCATTGAAAAATATAAAAACTAGTGACCCTTTAACCATCCAGGTGCTAAATAGAATCCAACTATCCAAAAAAGAAAATAATCTGTTGTTAGATACTGAGCCACCTTGACATACATGGAAATGACAAGGCAGACTCAGAAGAAAAGAGAGCAATGAAAGAATAACAAACATGAAAATGCCACACACTGATTATAGGACTGTGGTCAATAAATGATCACAAATAAATGGCAAAACCAATTGGATACTTTCACTAATAACAAACTTCTGAACATTAAACCCACTATTGGAAAATGGAACATAAAATACAATAACAATAGAAGAGGACAGGTAGTGCTGACCCACCTTCACATAGGCCACACCTTCATCACTCATCACCATTTACTGGAGGGTGCAGAATCCCCAACATGCACTACATGCCAAAACAAATTTACAGTAAAACCTATATTGTATGACTGTTTAAACTTTGATCTAGCTCAAGCAAAACATTATCAAGAGAACAATTTGAAAGACCTTTTCAACAAAGCAAAACCATCCAAGATATTACATTTTCTAAGAGAAGTGGGATTGTATTAAAAAATGAGTAACTGAACAATGATATTCCAACTATATACACCTACAACATTTAGTCCTGTACCAAACTTATTCTACAAGGAATGATTATTTTATTTCTATGAGCTTATTCTAATGGTTTGTCAATATAAACAGTTGCATGAACTTACTCAATACAACTCATTCAATAACCCTCTATCTTGAGTGGCTCAAGTCTTGTGTGAACCTTAATAAAAAAAAAAAAAAAACAAGAACATTAGAAGTATATAATTATATAATTTAAGGTTATTATGCAAATTAAAATTTAACAATTTGACTCTTTGGTATTGAATTTATCACATAAGTTTTCAAATAGAATATCTGATTGGATAGCATGAAGCAATTCTTTGTAGATGGCTTCCTGGACCTTTTTCATATTTTATGATACTAAATGATTAAGATGTGTTCAGTACAATTCACAACAGGTGATTGGTTTGGTTATGAAAGCCTCTTTGCAAATGCCATTCTCAAGATTTTTTTTTTGTGTGTGGGGATGACAATCCATTCTCCATGAAGATTACTGATTTTATTCAAATAATCATTAGTGAATATTGAGAAATCCTTCCTGCAAAATGGATGTGAATTTTTCTGGATATGTATTCCTTACACACCCCAAACGTGCTGAACAATCAGTACTCTAAATTGCTCCCCATACCATAGCTGAAAATTCACTTGAACAGTGTAAGTTGTTCAAATAAAATTCTTTGGGCCTACATTTAATTGCTGTTTGAAAACTGAGGAAATGACTCATTTGAAAAAATAAAATGTGTCAAAGTCCCAGAATTCTGTCCACAATCTTACTTGTCCACTGTTTTCTTTACTACATTTGTTTAATAAGTGGCTTTCTTTTGACTGTTCTATCTTATTAATTCATATGATTGAAGATATATTACTATTCTTGTGCTGGTTTAGACATGATTGACTGTTTTACAAAAGGAAATCTTCAATTTTCCATCTCACCACATGAAGTTATTTTTCTCTTCACCTACATTAACCTTTTCAAAATCCAGTGGCTTACTTTCCATCATTAGTGAATTGTATGATCATGTGTTTCACATTTGAAAGTAGAATTCAACACTATTTGACACTGGCTCTTTCCACCTTTAAACTGACTGACAATATTTTCTCCTTTTGGAAATATGACAATTCCAGTACAATGCAATTTGAAGTGATTGTGGTTATTTCTTGTACTTTATTTGTGTAATAACTATCAATGAACATATCTTTTTAAAATATCAAACCTAAGTAAAAAAAAATAAAAAATAATAATAATAATTGGTGTCTATTTACTTATGTCTCTGCACTTTAGAACATGCTTTATGATCTAGCTGTTTATAAAATTATTAGTCATAACAAAAATTATTTTTTTTATTTTAGCCAAAAATCTTTTTCTATTCGACAAATAATTTAAAGAGTCAAAAAAATGAATTCTTTTTTTAAAATAAGTCAAATTTTATGGTCATTAAATGACAAGAATATCATTATTTTCCATTATTTCTTCATACATCTTATGTGTTAAAACTTTATAAAAATGTTTCATTGACTATATTAAAAGCAATGTTTTCAATATTTCTAAGAGTTTGCCCATTGTTGTGTGTAACAATGTTTATTTTAGGATATCTTATAGGAATGTCTGAAATTAATGACTCCTTGTAATTCTTTCAGATTTTAATATCAATCTCTTTGTTCACTGCTGAAAGCTGGAAAACAGGGCTTCACTTACCAACAGTCTTGTTTTGTCTTCCATTTGCTGTGCCTGCAATTTTATATTGTATCAACAACAACATTGCAGTTCACATGCAATTACAGATGGATCCTACTACTTATCAGGTGAAACAATCATTATATGCTTTACTTTCTCTTGTTTTAATTAGATATTGTCTTTGTTGTATCAATGAAACTCTACAGTATTAATAAAATTTGTGTCTGATGCATGACGCCTGATATACAAAATGAACTAATCCAGGGTAAAATATAAACACAAAAACACCAGTATGAAAGTAAACATAAAAACATCAGTTCATTTTTTTTCCTTCCAATCAAAACTGCTACTTATGGTGAGCATATTGTTTTCATTGTAGGTTATCATTGTCAAACTAATTATGAAAGATCTTCACTTTTCATTCAGGATTTCTCAAGTAACATTTTTCTTCATTCTAAATCTGCTTCTCATTTTTAGGTTGTCACTGTACTTCACTAGCTACATGACAAAAGATTCAGTAGTTCAAAGAAATTTAAACTTTGGGAAGTAATAGAAAGGTGCAATTTGCAAAAGATTAAAAAATAAGTCATGTGATTAGAATCTATACTTTGTCTATTGTAAAATAAAAAAAAATCAGAAAAACATTTACAAAAGATCAGTGGTAAAAATGACCATTAACAAACTTAAATGAAAGAAAAAATGCAATACACTTGTTTATCTTGAAAAACCTGACCTCAATTTCACAACAGTTTTTAACTTCCAAAAAATAATTTAAGATAGTGACTTAGCAATATTTAACAAAAATATTCCTTTCTATGTTGGAGAGAAACATAAATATTTATTGCTTGCATAAAATTTGATAATGCATATATTTTGAGAGTTTGAATAAAGATAAAATAATTTTAAAACAACTTTTTTTCTTTTTTATTCTTGCTCTGTAGTTCTAACTTTAAAATGAACATGTTCTAAGCCTTAGGTGACATTCTACATAGGATTTCTGTATAAGACTTTGTGAGACACATTCAATCTGAGATTATTGTTCTCTTTTTTGTAATACTAAAATGTCTTATTACATGCCTTTCCATTTGGATTAGCATGGTTATTTTGGTTGTTATACTTACAATGTTTTGGTCATTGTATCCTCTGGTTTTCTTCTGTGAGCTGTCATACACTTGGTAAGCATCTTGAAGTTTTGAACCAAACTCTTTATTTACACTACAAAACTGAATTAAATACAGAGCTTGGTTTGAAATGTCAGTGACAGACACATGAAGAAAGCTGAAGTGTACAATAGTTAAAATGTTGTAAGTATAATAGCCAAGATGAGCATGCTGATCTTAATAGCAACACATATAACAATAATTCCTCATCTCAAAAATTCTGACAAAAACTAAAACTTCTTTTTGAATATTTCCTATTAACAAGATAATACAAGTTATATAACAAATATTGGTTAAATAAATATTAAAATTAAATATTAAGAAATTCTGATGTTTGGTCATGTGGTCAGATTTTGGGAAGTAGATTGGACCAATAACTTCTAAGAATCTATTCATATTAATTTATTCAAAGAAATGTTCCCATCTTGTATTTTGTCATAGCATTTTGGCTATTGTATTCTTCAGTTTTCTTAGGTATCTGTTATATTTGGTAACTTGCTGTGAAATTTGAAGCAAACATTTTATTTAATCCACATAAGTAGATTGTTCTCATTCTATACAAAGTAATATATCATATCAGTTATTTCTAGTGATGCCACCTGTTCACTGAATCAGAACATTTACTGTATATACTTGTGTATAAGCCAACTTAATGTATAGTGTACCCCCTGAATATTTTTGCATGAATTTTAATGCCTCCAGAAAAAATTTACCTGTATATAGTGCATCCAGTCATTACAAATGCATGATTTTTAATGTCTTCAAAAAATTACCTGTGTATAGTGTACATAAAAAAAAACTGATCATAAAAACTCACAATATACTCGAGTATATATAGTATAATTTTTTCTGCTTGACCCAGGGATTGAATTTGTAACCAGTAAGCAAATAGATTGTTAATTGTTGTAACCTCAGGAAGGTTACTGTATAGAATAATCACACAAAGTTTGGTAATGAACGATAATACTTAGGACAAGAATAACACATATAAGATTTGCCAGCAGCATGTAGAAAAAATAGTCAACTGCTAGAAGTGAGTAAAGTGAATTCTACAATGAATCTCCTACTGCAGACCACAGACCAACACATACAGTATTCACTACTGTATTTATGGAAATGGTGGCATACTCATTATCATCCATAGGTATGCTACAACATTAATCAAGGCTAGATTAGTCTCTATACACAAACTACATAATAGTGTACAGCTGTAAGATGTTGAGGAGCCCACAAATATATAGCAGTATAAAACTGTCACCATTCCTTTGTAAAAAAACGGATCAGTCTTAAATAAAATATTCAATACATATTTATCACATGAATAAAAATATTATTTTATAGGCAGTGCTGGTTTAACTATAAGCCTGTATCTCTGATTCTAAAACCAATAACTCCTATTGACAATCAGTTTCTATTAATAAATATCAATCCTATTTCTTTTTTCTCTCTGCACTCTCTTCTTTCCTTTGTGTCACTAAAGGCATGCTTTCTCAAGTATTTGTAAAAAAACTTGTGCATAACCCATTTTTGTGAGTTCATCTACCAATAGTTCCTGCTTGTATTCAATTTTTAAATCATTTCACAAATAATTGACATTTCAACAATTTTAGTAAGATGTCAGCTTTTATTATTTTTGCAAAATCAAACAGACTTTTATTATTAACTTGCAATGAATAGGCAATATAGAGTTTCTGTCATTGTTGATAATTTCTACAGTCATTTTTGTTGTGAGAAAAAACATATCACAATCTTCAACGAATTACACAAAACAATTTGTTTTAGGTCTTCTCAAATCCTTGAACATATAGATGAACTACACTATGCTCTGTTCTCAGCCATGCTCTGGCTGGTTTGTATTACCATTGATGATAGTGGCAATTACAGTGGTTTTTTTTTCTCTCTCCTCAAAATGAATTTCATGGAAAATGCAACAAAAAGAAATACAACTAAACCAGTAAACAAAAAATCACCTACCCCTTTCACTAATATTCGTGGTATCTGTTCCAGTTTTTGCAGCATAGGATCTTTCCTCTTGGAACAGTTATCAGATATCTTTCCCTTTGTGAAACTAACTTAAATTCTTCCATTGCTACCAATGAATTCTTGGTTCCAGGCTATCCTCCTCTTTGTTGAAAAGATTCCAGTATTTACATGCATGGCTTTGGTGTTTACATCCAGGATAATCTACCAGTGGCCAGGGAATATTCTCTCAAGGCCCCAGACTACTTCATATACTTTGTCTTTCTTTAGTAAACTCTGTTAGTTATATCTCCTTTTCCTTTATTGCTCCCCATCTTCCAAGAACTGCAGTATATTAAACGTAATTGCTGACAGTATAAAAAAGGCACTTTCCTTCCATCCATCTGCAAGCATTTTTGTCTTTGGTGACTTTAATGTTCACCACAACATGTGGTTTAAACATTCTAAGATGACTGATGTTGCCAGTGTTCAAACATTAATTTTTTTCATTGCTTAATCCCTTACATAAACCATGGACTTCCCTACTTGTTTCCCTAGCAAAACTGAGCAACATGCTTGATTTATTTCTTACCTCCTCTCCTTGTTCTTGCCAAGCTTCACAACACTGTAGTAGCTATTGATATTTCATTCCAATCCTGAAACATGAACCCCTTATCCATAAGACCTTTTTCTGTTACCAGCTTGCTGATTGGGACTCACTCTGTGATTTTCTCTGATGCCTCTTGGACTGACATCTTTAAACTCCCAATTGAAAATTGCACCACTGGAGTTTCTTTTTGGGTCAAAGAATCCTTTAGCTGCTAGTTTGGTAAATTTTTAGCTTAGTGTATTTTCAGTTTTTTCCATATACATAATTATCATATTAATTGTTTCAGTTTTTAATTTAGTATTTTTGCTTTCTAGTGAAGCCATTCATTTTCTTGTGTAATGATAGCATTTCCAGTAAAATATCTGATTTTGTTTGAGATTGATAAATTTGCAACTTAGATTCTGTTCAACTCTGAATTTCAATTCAATTTATTTCTAATCCAATTTTAAAATATTCATATGGCTGGAAAAAAAAAATAATCTTTCTAAATATGTAATTTGTATGTGCTTTTTTTCATTGAATTTTTTTTTTTACAGCAAGTTAAAATGGTATTTTAATTTTGATTTGAAATAAAGCCAAAAAATGAAATCTTGATTGAAAAGAAAAGAAAATAAAAAATATGACTTTATTCATTTTTTACAAAGAGTATTTTTTACTTTGTTTCGAGACTAAATTTTAAACGTTACTTTGTTTTGCAAAATCAAAGTGACCAATCTTTATCAATATCATTGAAATTGTTCAATCAATTAGAAGACACCTTAAACTATGACCAGGAACAGGTTCATTTCTTCTCTGACCCAAGGAAGTTAATTCCTTCAAAAATTATAAAATAAACAAAAAACAAATGTGCAATTCTTTTCTGTTACACCAGTCAACTGTTATTGGGGTTTTGCAAATAAATTTATTCTAAACAAGGAAAATCAATGAGTTATTTTTCCTCTAAATAAATTTGTTTTTATCTAATGAATATACCTGAAATATTAAAAATAATTAAAAGCTTTTAATTTCATTTTTTAGAAAGTGTATATTTCCAAATCTGTGAGTATCACCTGTTCATTTTTAGATACACATTTTAAAACTGAAATTAAAAACTATTTTAATATAATCATACTTAAGTGTATTATTTGTCAGATAAAACCATAAAGATATTTATAAAAATAAAATGAATTAATTTTCCTTGTTTAGAAGAATTTTATAGACAGAACAGTAACAAACACCACTGAAACACTACTAAAAAAAAAAAAAAATTTTTTTTTGGGTTTAAAAAAAATGACTTGCAGTTTTTGAAAATATACACATTTTAAAACTGAGATTAAAACTTATTTTTATTTTTTAATATCTAATTTTAGGTGTATTTGCTAGATAGAAAAAACAATTTTATTTTGAAAAAAAACAAACACTAGTGAGACTTGCATATCTGGAAATACATTATTTTAAAAGTGAAATTAAGAACTATTTTAATTATTCTTAATATCTAATTTAGGTGCATTCCCTAGATAAAAAAAAAAATTTATTCATAAAAAAAAAAAAAAAACAACTTTATTTTCATTGGCTACTTATTAGAAAACGAATTATTACCTTTTGCCTTAAAAAAAAAAACTTCATAAAATTTAACATTAAAGACGAAACTGGCAACTATTTTTTTTTTTTTTTTTTTTTGTTGTTAATTTAATTTTACCAGAAAAAGTTATTTTTTTTCAAAACTGAAACAAATAGATTTCAGACGTTATATCATATTTCCTTTTTTTTTTTATTTCTTTTGTAAACAAATAGATTTCATATTTATTTCCTAAAACTAGTCAATGAAATGTTTTTAACATATTTTTGTTCAATCTTTTTCTCTTACAATGGTATAAAGTGGTTAATTTTATTAACATCTGATAGTCTTTTTCAATAGTGTTTCTTGAATATGGTCACTCAGTAGTGATAGCACTTAAAAAAAAAAAACGAACGATTTCGGTTTCATAAAAAATTTTGATGTGGTGTGAAGATGAAACCGAAAAAAGTCGGTTTTTCAGTTAAACTTCCCATCTCTACATTACAATATCCATGTTGATCATTATTCTAGACATGCCAATTATGGCTCAAATAAAAGAAGAAATATGTTTGATATCTCCAAATTTAAATGCATTTTTGCTCTTTTTTATATATATATATATATATATATATATATATATATATAACCTTTTCTTTATCATCATCATTGTCCTCCTCCTCCTTCAAAGCTCATATTAGTACTTAAACTGTATTTAACCATGCATTATTTCATTAGCACTAACTCGGTAACCAAAAACTTAATTCAGTGTGGCTCATCATAAAATGGTGTTATATGTATCTTCTGGTTATTCATGTTCTTTTAGTTTTCTTTTAACACAGCCACACTCATTGTACCTCAGTGCATTCTCATGCATTATCACAGGGATTGCTACCTCTCTTCTGTATAGACTTAAAATTAATACCAACATTAAATCTGTTATAATGACCACTCCAAAAACTCAATGCCTTCCTTAATCTTCACTTAATTTTTGATGGGATTAGCAAGGTATTTTGCTCAATAAATGTTTCAAACTTTGCTTTCATGTTATGATAAGAATACAGTGATTATAGCTTTTGTTAATTGTTCTTAATGGAGTGGTAAATATTCTAATTTTAACAGATGAAATCCAAGAATATCTTGATTTTCCATATGACTCAGCCTTACTGTAATGTTCATCAAATTAATTACAATACTCATTCATTGAGAAATCCTTTCACTTTGATAACTTTTAAATGCCACAAAAGCTTCAGATAAAGCTTATCCAAAATTCTCAGAATATTTTCTATTACCTAATCATTAGCAATTTTCTTTTGTTTCAGTTGTAGAACTGTATCTTCAGAATTTTCACCATATATTATAAGTATTGCAACTCCCTGTTTCTTAGGTTGTACATCATATGATTCTTCCATTTTGAGATATATATCTTCTTTTTCTTCAAAATTTTAGTACAAATAATTTTGTTGAGACATGAAATATTAATATATATAAAATGAAATATATAAATTTATTTTTTTTTTCTTAAAGGTTTTGTTTCATCATTCCCTCTCTGTTTTATTCTAAAGAACTACACACTGTCAATGTCAATATCCAAAATGTCTACCCTTTTCTTTGATAAGCACTCCTCATGTTTTTTTTGTAGAATTATATTTCTAAGGTCATTTTTACAATTTAGTTATTTTTTTTTTCTGAAACCAAATAATATTGAAAACACTCCATGTGTTAAACATATTTAAATATAGTTCAGGGACTTTATATTATAAAAGTGTCAGTAAAGATATATATAAAACCATAAAAAAATAGATTTCTCAAAATAATTGTTGCAAATCTTATCTTATGATACAATGTTACATTAGAAATGCAAAATACCCATATTTAAATATTGCATATAATACATTGATATATATATATATATATATATATATATATATATATATATATACATACACGTGTGTGTTTGTATGAGAGCAAAAAATTGGAAAAATTGAGGTCTTTTCTAAAAATCAGTTGAAAAATGCTTTTATTCACTTGGTGAAATAACATAATGGAATTTTGTAGCCTTAAACTGAATGTCTCTTGTTTCCTAATGTGATTTTTTGAAAAAGATTGTGAAAAAATGTTAAATAAAATGTCATTGAAGTTGTCTATATGCTATTAGGACATGTTTAAATTTATCACATATATTCATATTTTTTTCACATAGTTATTTTTTTCTTTAATGTTTGTTTCTGATTAATTTTATATTAAAATAATAGAGGATTTGCCCTGAATGGTAGCTTAAGTTATATATTTATCATGATAAAAATGTTCTCGCAGTATAAATAGCTTAGGTACATAAAGTTGGTAATGCTTGCTATGTTTAGCTTAGATAATTTTCTGTTTAAAGTTAGTGCAATAAAACAAATTTTATGTCATCAGTTTCAAATTTTGGGAAACTACTTACATATTATATTTTCTACTTTTTTTAGGTTTTAAGTAATTTAAAAATTGCTTCCACTGCTTTGCTGTATAGACTGATCATAAAACGGTGAGTATATTTATCAAAAAGAAAACTATCACAAAATAGCCTAATTTAAATTGTTTTTCATTTTTTTTGTAAATTATTGGCTATGGGGATACACAACATTTTAGGATTCATTTTTCAGATACTGGGCACATTACCTAACTTGATAGTTAAGATTTCTATTCACTTATCATTGAATCTATGTTAAATAGACATCTTCCTAGCAAAGGAATATACAAAAATCATAACAGGTAAGTTAAGAATTATAAAACATTGCCAAAAATCACTACTATTCAACAATGAAACAGCAAAGTTAATGAAGGATACTGAAGGAATGCTTTTGATGTAACTTTGAGATACATGTAGTGAAAATTTGCAAACTGGTTGCTATATACACAACTACATTGACTAGCTAAGATAATTAACAAAAAAGATACATGCCTGTACAGATATGATGGGCTCATAATCCTAAGAAACTACCACAAAGAAAGATAAAAGCAGAAAAGAAATTAAAATCTTTAAAGAAATAGGATTCAAAAGATGTAACTTTCAACCTCTACACAAGCCATTAAGAAAACCAAATGTTAACCCACTTTATAAATGCATTTCATCTAATCAACCATAATCATGAAAATCCCACAAATTACAGATTATTTGACAAATTGTCAAATGAGAAATTTTCAACAAAGCCAAACATTATTATAAAATGTTATTAAAAAACTGGATTTTGGCAAAACTAACATTCATACCAAATAAAATGAAAATGCATCAGAAAAAAATTATCAGTACACCACAAATATTCACAACTCTCACCTGTAATTGCAGAACAAAGTCTGAATGCACAGTAAACAGTAACTGCCTGCAAACCAATTTAATATACCAAGCTACTGTAAAATCCAAAGAAAACCCAGAAAAAAAATATATATAATCAGTAGATCCATGGAAACAGAGAAAATACTCACACACAATATTTAACAACAAAAGATCTGAAAATAGTACAACACCTTCAAAACACAAACTAAAACACCAAAAATAACAATTAAAATAAGAAAATAAACTCTAGCTTAAAACACATCAAAACATTTGCCTTGAGGAGAAAATAGCAATAATTGACTTTACAAACAAAAGGACATTTCCAAATTCAGACACAAAAACAAATGTTATCTACAACCACATCACAACTCAAAAGATTAACCAATAATAACCCATAATCAAAATCTAATCTTTATTTCAAATACCAAACTTTAGAATTAAAGAAGTATACAAAATTAAAATAAACTCAAGACCAAGATTATAAATTATTTAAAGCATTAGCTCTAAACAAAAACTGCTTTTCCACTTCCCTATGTGCACCTAACAGCCAATTTATAGAACCTACATGAAGAGTAGTAACACCTGGTCTGATAATTGCTTATGGCATGGAACTGACAGTCACACCATGCAGTGTTGATTTTTATATTCAGAAATGCTCTATCTCTAATATTGAGGACTTTCCCCGATAAATATAGCAAATTTTCAACAATACAATTATGTGCAAAGTGTTCCTAAAAATGTATGCACATTTTGAATGTTTATTAACATAATGTCCTTCAAGATACAATTAAGTTTTATAATTCAGATTTTAAAAAGTCACATTTAGAGTCATTTCGTGTTATTGCAAATTTTCAAACTAATGGCTGTTTCAAACACTGCTGATAACATGAACCATTGGAATGACAAACATTACACATCCTTTTGTTTTGACTGTTCTCTATGAAAGCTACTTTTTTTATATCATCGATTTATTCAGCTGACTGAATATCTCACCTCAGATTATGATGGTATTTATTTTATAATTAGTAAAGTTTATCATTCAGGAAAGTAGTTTCATCACATTCTTCCCATGTAGTTTTATCCAGTCACAACATTCTCCAGATGACAAGCACCCTTACAAATTCTCTGGGAGTTTCTTGGTAGTTCTTGATCTGACACTCCAGAGTTTGTTCTGTTTATTTTTGGGTAAAAGTATTTAGTCCCTAAATATTTTAATTTAATGGTGTCAGAAGTTGTGAAACTGAATGAAAGTTATCAGTCAGAGCTTTAGTGGTCACATTTTACTGATGTTGATCTGGTGTCAATGTCATAACCATTCTAATCTTCTGAACTTTGACCTTCCAACAATTGTTGATTTTAATCCACTGAATAGTTTACAAAGAAATGAAAGAATTAAGTTTGAAAGTTCACCCACAAAGTTACACAAACTTGGAAAGTGAAGATTGAGAATCTCTGGCCCAGATGTGGCAACAATACTCCATTTTTGCTCTGATCTGGTGCTTATAGAGATAGCGCATGGCAGGAGGAGTCCAGTACTTTCTGAGTGGAGGGAACCAACCACTTTTTCAGCATCTTTAATGATGGAATATATATATATGTGTTCCATTTGAGGTCTGACGTGAGCTTGAATCACTATAGACATTATGTTTATTGTGACTCAAGATTTACTCAGTCTTTTTTTTCAGTAAAGAAGGAAATGAAAGAATAATTGCATGTTTATGCTCCGCATAATCACTAATCATCCTCCCCCTACTAGTTGCAGTGATTAAGGTACTGTCCCAAAACAAAATGGGCTCTTGAGGTGTCAAGTACAGGTTCAAGTCTCATCAGAATTCACTTCTTTATTTACAGTTTTCTCTAGAGGGTCAAAAACTTTCTTGACACATTATTTTGATAAAATGCAAGAATAAAATTTGAAGGCTTTTGTTAGGTGATTTTTCTCTTGCTGCTTCACTGGAAATTAAACGGTGCTAATTCACTTGCCAGAAATAATGATCAAATGTCACAGTATGATTAAAGGAATTTTACTTGTTGAATAGACAGAAAACAATTTTTTAATAAAAAAGAAAAGAACGTCAATTTTTAGGTGATATCAAGCAGCCTTTTGGCTATATTCAGACAGCAGTAAGTATTTAAAGGGAGTTCTTGCAACTATTAAATCTTAATATTGTATAGTGAAAGAGATAATCAGTTACGCCGAAAAAAGTTTGTGTTCTGTGTGCGATCTGCTGAAGAAAAATTACCAAAAAGTAGTTAGCAAAAATCTACTTCAATGACTAGAATCTATGCTAATGTTCTCCCCTCACGTGAATGGCGTAACCAATCAGAAAGATCTCTCGATGAACCAAAGCCGTTGTTTTCCGCTTATAAAGGCAGAAGATTTTCTGAGCTGGTGAGCCGAACACGCATTTCTGCTCGTGAGAAGTGAAGGTTGGATGTGTGACCCCATTTTGTTGTTTCTACTTTGCTTGTTGGACTGTTACGACGGGCTATCATTTGAACTGCGATTTGGCTACATGTGTTGTGGTCGAGAACCAGAAAAAATCTATTGCAGTTGCTACTATAAGTTGACAGTCTTTTCTTTACTACAACATATTGCTTCAGGTATTCCATGATTTTCACTTCCAAAATGCTGTTTGTTAGTGGCTGTTGCTACTGATGACTTGCTTCCACTCTCTCATACTATCAACTTTGATTCTTGGAAAACTTCTAGTGATTCAGATCTTAACTTTCTTGGTGAATGTAGTGAACAACTGAATTTTTCTTCTCGGTTCTCACTTTCTATCACCAATGTGGATAGTTGGGGCTCCTTCAGCTCTGGTTTATATGGAGAATTGAATATCACCTTTAACAGTGCTAGTGTTTCTGAAGATTAGTTTGAATTTCCACCTACCTTTCCAGATCTGGTTACTTGTAAAAGCCTCCAGAACTGCTGACCTCATCTCTGAATGGATCCTTTCTGGATGGAAAGTTTTGTACCCCAGAAAATATACCAACAAAAGCCAAATAGTCAGCCCTGATTCACTCCAGAACGTACTGTGGCCATAGCTCACTATAACTACTCCTACTACTACAAAATATTTATCACAGCAAATAGTGCAGTAGGACCCTTGTTGCATTCAGAACTGCCTGCACTTATTGTGAATTCTCAAAAATGCAAAGTGCAGATATACACAAGCAGTCCAAGCCAAGGTCAAAAGCAAATGACATGGATCCTATAAGTTCTGGAGAATCTCTTACCAAATTCTCAATAGAGGCAAAGCATCAATGCCTATTATCATAAATTGGCCTGAGGTTATCTCATCCTCACCAGATAAAGCAAAGTTCTTTGCAACAATCTTTCTTTCCAAGTTCATGTTATATGACAAGGGCCATCCCTTTTCCAACTTACCCCCTCTCATATAACACAAATTTAGTAGTATTTCTGTCACAGCCCAAGAAGTCTCAAAACTTAGAAAAAGCCTGCACTCTAAGAAAGTTACAAGTCCAAATAAAATCCCAGTGGTTATCCTTAAGAATATTAGCCCTGTTTTATCTCTGATCTTAGCGAAATTGCTTATGGAAGATTTCAAGTGTATGCTTTGTTTTCAAGAATGTGGGTTCATCCCCATTTTAATATTGGCCCAACAGCCTCCTTAGTATCAATGGCAAACACTTTGAGGCTATAATAAACAAGGTTGCCAAACACCTCAATAGGGACAGCCTCATGAGCAATTTTGATTTACTTAGTCCATTGCTGATATCATAACTGTCATTACTCACAGAATGAATGAGGCATTAAACAATAAATATACCACAAGGATGATCTCATTAGATATATCAAATGTCTTTGACAAGGTGTGGCATAGGGGTTTGCTACATAAGCTCTCTATGGAATTAATGGAAGAGGTTTCTCAATTACCAAGTCTTTTCTAACAGGTAGGTCCATGAAAATAGTTGTTAATGGACAATCCTCCAAGGCTCATGAGATTAATGTAGCCATCCTCCAAGGCTTGCATCTTGTTCGAACTCTCTTTCTGCTTTATATTAATGATCTGCTTAAGAGTATACTCTGCACTTTTGTGAATATCTGTGCAGATGATACAGTGGTATATGGATGCAACTCCAAAAATCTAGATGTTTAGAGCCTGGTAGCCAATCTCTCCTCTGACCTAACTCAATTGGAGGGAAAACTGTCTAGTCGCATTCGTTACCTCAAAAACCAAACTAGTAACATTCTATCATCACCAAGTAGACCCTGAATTTTCATCTACCACAATGAACGGGTGTTCTTTCAAGGAGGCCCCTTGCTTAGAACACCTATCAGCATTTAATGTAGTCTTCTTCTCTGCCTGTCTGTCTGTCTGTACAATCCCCACAGCTGATTAATGAGTTGATCACTTTGAACCAAGCTTTGCCTTATTCCACGTTGTGCTTGATTTTGATCATAAGGCTTGCAAGGATTGGATTGTTGACAGGAATCATTGTATTGGTTTGGTCCAGGCAAGTGAAAATCACAAGTAAAAAAAAAAAAATAAAATAAAATAAAAAAATTTGAATAAAAGAAAATGTTTATATATATATATATATATTCTTTGTACAGGACTTAGTTAATTCTTGATATTAAAAATTATTAGTACTTCATGCAGAAAATGTCAACCCTTCCCACTTTGTAAGTTCAGTGCAATAATTCAGTTGGTTTAGCTAAGTCTGAACAAGACTTCTGGCACAAAGCTTATGTCAGAGGTTTCCTTCAGGTAGAAAGTCACGTGAGATCAGGTGAAGTGGTCATCTCTTGTCCAGAGTCTGGAACAACTGTCTTGAACACTTTGATCCCCTGTTTATATTGACCTTTGCCTGAAACTGGCATGGGGTACATCGTGGCCTGGGGTTTTGGTGATTCCCCTAATTGCCAACAAGAGCTCATTGTTGTCTGGTCCTGGGAAATTAATTATATATTCAATTTTGGGGAGATTCCCTCTTCCATGAGTAGTGGTCACAGGATATTGATCCACCCTAACTGTTTCCTTCTCATTTTGGTACCCCACGCCAACACTCCCCAATGGGCATGGGCAATTCCTCTGCCTTCCTTGATATTTCACCTGTGACTGCCACCTTGGCTACCCTTCAACTAATCTGGCTCTCAACCACTTGGTGTAGCTTAACATTAATTAAAATTATCATTTGAAATTTCACATAAACAAAACTTTCCCAACCTTAGTTTTGCTTAAAAATCAGAAATTTACCAGCTGGTTCCTCCAATCAGCCATTCCCTCGATCATGCCTGGCTCATTACACTCCAAATACCCTAGGTTACACAAAGAAACTTTATTTCTTTGATTTGGTTACAGATCAAATCTTCTCTGTCCTACTTATATTGTGTTTTCATAACGGGGACTTCTGGAGCTGTCTCATTAATCAGCTGTCAAATTCTTGATGGTAATATGGCTTTTTCTTTTTAAGTAATTTTCTGGTTTTAGTGAATTAAGCTTTCCTCTTGGAAAACAAGAAATCTCCCTTATTTCTCTCGGTCTCTCCATTGTTCTATTCATTAACACTTCTCATTTCATTCCAAGCTATGTTTTTGATTTAACCCCTTTCTTTCCATTCACCAGTGTCAAATAGTGTCACATTAAGTTCACACCAGACCTCAACTGGAACTCATATATATGATCCATTGCTAAATGTGCTTGAAAATGGTTGGTTCCCTGTTACTTTCATGCATCAATAAAACTACAAACAAGGTTGTTACCTTGTTGCAGGAGAATATCATTTGAAGATGCCAGTTTTATTGCAGATTCTCTTTTCATTCCTTACTAATAGACTACCTTTGTATTTTAAGAACTCTCATAAAATGGAATTTCAGGAATTAAATTCAAGTTCATATTGAATGTTCTTTCAATGAATTATCTGTTTTGAGAATTCTTTAAGGAGTTTCCTTTTGAAAAATTTCTTTATTTCATTACTATAAAACAATTCCTGCAATTGAGCAAAGGAAAATATTTTGATTGAATTTGTTTTATATATAATTAAACATTTTGCTTAAATAAAGTAGCAACAATCTGATAATGCCTTCATTTGTTCCAGGCCTATATCTTCTGTACAGTGGGTATCCTTAGGTTTATTGACAGTTGCAGGGGTCTTTGACAGGTAAGTAAATAATTTTAATATATCTTGAAACTTTGAAATTTTAAACATTAATTTTCTCATCAATTAAAATCACATTTAGTTGATTATTTTCAGACTAAAAGATCATGATGACAGTTTGCTGACTCTGTCAAAGTGATGAGAATGTTTTGTTCATGTGTTAAAATCAACACTCTTATTATATTAATTTATTTTGGTTCTATTCAGTCTGGAAAGGGACAATTCAACACTGCCAACTGAGCACCAGGGAAACTCCAGACCAGAAAAATATAACTTTTTCATTTTTTTACGATTAACTTTATTAAATATAATTAAAAACAAAAACTGGTTCATATTTTACATAATACCTTTTCAAATGCCTTATTTGATGAAAAATATTGACTAATTGAGATGTTAATCCTCAATAAATTACTTTTATTCTGTTTATAAAAAAAAAGTTATATTTTTCTGGTGTTGAGTTCACCTGGTGCTCAGTCAGCAGTATTGAGTTGTTCTGCACCCCTACAGTCACCATATTTTTGTTTGAATTTGTGCAAAGTTTTGTTCATATGCTGTATACTCACCTTTTATTAAATAATTCATTTTACTGATATTTATGTTGTTATAAAAAACATATTTTCTTTGAATTTTGTATCATACAGATGTGAAAGTTGGAAGCATCACTGATTAATTAGTCCATATTTATATGCTGATTCAAGGGAGATTACTTAAATTTTTTAAAGGAAAACTTACCTAATCTGATTTGCTTTTGACAAGAAATCAAAGTCAACACATCCAGTTTATTAATTTAATTAAAAAAAAACACTTTGTTCTGTCAATTTAAAAAAATACTTTGTCCTATCAATTTGAAAAAAAAAAACATTGTTCTGTCATAATTTTCAAAAAAAATATAATTTCTGAATTCAACTGTGATTAAGTGTAAATATTTTTTTTTAATTTAGTAATTTAACTAAAAAAAAAAAAAAACAACTCCTGTTCTGGAAAAACAACAAACTTTGTTCTGTTTGGTTTGGTTTGTTTTACAGCATATCAACCTCAATGGGTTTATTTAATGACGACAAGATTTTTATTGCTGGTAAATTTTTTTCCAAAAATGTATTGCTGGTAATAATTTTTTACAAAAATATATTGCTAGTATTAAAACCTATTTTTACACTTTCATAGTGCTTGGATCCCAGTTTGGGTGTTAACTATTTGCCCATAGCTGGGACCCTGACAGGTGCTACCATCCAGGGTCAGAGTGGACCTGGGAACACCAGCAATTAAGAGGTGGTTCCACACTCCTCAAAATCTCCTGATCAGAGGCCTTGCTGCTGGATGTAGTTTATAGTCTTACCTAGGATGCCTTTGTACTGTAAATTGATTTGGGATGATTAAAATTCTTCTTCAGGATGATGAGAGAAAAAAACTTAGTTTGGAGCCCAGCAATTTAACACAACAGTTTATTAAGAAAATTTAGCTTGGACCCACAGAATATCCCAAGGACCCACTCAAATAACCATCTGTGAGCTTGGGGGCTCACTATATTAAAAACATATTAGTGTCACTGTATTATCGCATGAAAATTTCAAATCAAAATTCAGTTAATAATGAGATACTAAGCTGTGGCCATATTAACCCATCCTCATACACTAAAACTCAACTATGTTTTGTATTGTAACAGGTTTTTGTTTAATAAAATAATAGATAATGATTGCAGAAATGTTTTAGTAGTAGAAAATTAAGCATTTTTATTAAATATAATCAAAATATGAAAATACTTTAATATCAGTGGCTTAAAAATTACTAATCTGTTTTAGAAACTTCATTTGCAATGTATATCATTTACTTTTCAAGAATATTGAATTTTTTTTCTTTCTACTTTAGTTATGGAGGTTTTCATGCTAAAGGTGGCAAAAGTGCTGGAGAAATTCACATTTCATTGAAAGGTTTGTTGATGATCCTATTGTACTGTTTCATCTCTGGCCTGTCAGGGGTCTATACAGAATATATTCTAAAGCAACATTATCAGGTAAGCATCACATTCTAAACATTTTTGCATTGTCATTGGTTGAATATAATTTTTTCTAGTTTTAAGGTTGCTATTATTCCATTTTTCCAATACTGTTTTTGCTAATGTGCAATACCATCAGATGGTTTAAAAAATTCATTTTTAACTATTCATAGCATTTTTTATTAATGTTAATTTATAACTAAAAGAAATTAAACTTAAATTTAGTTTGTTTTATAGGTATTCATTGTACTACACAATGAGATACAAGTTAGGATACATTATTTTGTCTTGTACATATATTTGTAAGAAATGGCAGAAAGATAACAGAATATGTAAATCAACATTTGCCTACAAGTATTTCACTTTTGGTTCAGTTTGTAGCAAAATTTTATTAATCTGTTAACAAGTATAATGTTGATTAGCAATTAACATTGAACCCATTAGAGTTTTAAGGAAAAATGTAATGATTTGATTCAAACATAGAAATATATGTAACTTTGGCAGTTAATGTATTTTCATGGATGATTAAGATTTCTATTAGCTGCAATCAAACTATCAATGTGTATTTATTTATATATTTCTTTTCCCATCTGAGGACCTAAAGAAGACAGACGGAAATACAAATAGTAATAATTATTTACAAATAAAAATTGCTTTAAAAGATATCACAGGGTTTTTATTAATATTGCCACAAAAAATACATCAGTCACTATATATTTTATCTGAATATGTGAATTATGGTATCCTAGATTCAACACACTTTTACCCTCTAAATATATAATTGAATAACTATTAAGAGATAAATTTAGTATTACTATTGTAGGTGTAATTTCAGTATTAAATACATTTTAGTTTTTCATTAGTATCCAAGATTCCACACAAATTCTATACATGTAGAGCTAAATTTAAAGAATTCTCTGTTTTACATTATTTTGTGCACTTTTAAGAAAATTTTGTCCAGTGAACATCATAAAATGGAAAATTTCCTTGAAGAAAGAAGGTGATTAGAGTGAGAGTAAAAACAAAGGCAACAATTACACCTATCTCAGGATCAGATACTGGCACCGCAGGAGGCAAAGATATTCACAGAAAATTCCATTGTAAACAGATGTTCTATTTTATGATTCTCATAGGATGCATCTTCTCTAGTTATCCATACAGAACATACATTTTCCATTATTTCCAAAAGGTCAATCACTCTGCCAAGTTTCCAGAATGGTTTGGTTTTTGTAGGATATTTAATTAATACTATATCATCCACTTGTATTTTGTTATTAAAATCCATATCATGTAGATCTTTGTAGCTTTCTCTTACACCCAAGAGATATTTTTCATTCCATGATTCTTTGAAGTTAATAATTTTTCCCGTTCAGTGAGACCTGGAAGTAGGTTCAATTTCAAGAGATCCACCAGAATCAGTTTACACAGAAATTTCTCCATTAACATTAGAATGTAAAAATGTATTGGGTGTTAATCGTAATAGCTCAGAATCATACAAACTCTTAGAGGTCTGGAGTTTATAGCTACTTGTTCATCAGATTTGAAAACCTGTCTGTGAGGAATCCAAACATATTTTGAAGTGTCTTGTGTGAAGACTTCACTTCTTTCTATAAA
>CAHIKZ030004211.1:0-39092 GCA_903632075.3 Acanthosepion pharaonis
AGATATATAGCAGGAGCACTGGACCATATGTGGCAGCAATATTCTAAAATATGCAAGATAGATTCTGAGAGAAAAATTGTCTTCTAGCACGACACAGTAAACCACCTTTTTAGCAGCTGGCCAAACAATGGATTCAATATAGTCTTGCCACTTCATGTCAATCGATAATGTTAAACAGAGAAGGTACAACGAGTCACTCTCCTAGAGATTAGCATCAGCCATACTGGATGGCTAGCTTTAAGATACTTCACGTTGTTCAAAAATAATAATACTATCAGATTTAAACGTAAAACAGCGTTGTCGCCACGATATATAAATATAACATTCAATAAACGCTGCCAAAAAGCAAAAGAAAAAATAGGCAAATGCAGAAACTACATAAAATACAGTAAAATAAAAAAAAAAAACGGGAAGAAAAGACTATCAATTATAAGAAGACAGAATGTACGGTTTTCAACAAATGGAACAGCCGATGATGTGAGCTATGAATTGGAGATGTCAAAATTAAGCGCACACAAAAATTAAATATCTAGAAAGTATTTTAACAGATAACGGAAAATGTGACACCGGAATCCAAAGGCGCATTGGAATAGCAAAAGATGCCTTACAAAAGCTAAACAAAGTATTAAGAAACAGAAAGAATAATTAACAAATGAAAGTGCTATAGGACAGTAGTAGTAATTAAAAATGTTCTTTTTTGATATTTTTTCCATTTATACTTAAAAAAAACAAAAAACGACAGAGATATTATGTCGAGCAATTGGGTTGCTCTATCATGATAGAAATGAGCTAATTAAGTGAATATTTATTCAATTTGATAAAAGAATTTAATATTATATTTCAGGATACCGTTTTAAAACATTAAATTCATAAGTAAAAAGAAAAAAAAATATGATATAACTGAACTGACTTCTAAGAGTACGCGCACAAAGTCATACCTCTATCCTATCGTAGTTGTTACATTTAGCGTATGAACTATATATGCAAATGTAACAAATATTATGGGCCAGAGGTATGTTTTTTTTGCTCTTGCTATCATTCTCTTTCTTTTTTATGTGCCGTGTCTCTTCAGGATGTGGGAGAGCATGGCTCTCCACACCGTCTTTTACTTTGTCGTTCTTTGTATTGTTTATCTTTTTACTATCTGTTGCAATCTAGAAAGGGTGACTGAATGAGGAATAACTAAAACAGAGGTTGGAAATGAAATGGTTATCTTTATAACGTCAACAAAATCCAATACTCGCCAGCGGCGTAAAGTAGGTAAACCACTGCTAATGGCGGACTAAGACAGCTTATCATCCCTACTTACAATAGTGTCCAACGTATTTATGATGATTGGGACATACCCATTAGTGTTCATAGGTAAGGTATATAACACTATCCCTCCCAACCACTGTTCTGTCATTCATTTACTGTCATTCATTTAATTCGTTAAGTAGTTTACTTGGTTGCTGTTTCTCTCTGTCTCACTTGGCTTCACATATATCATGTGACTGTCATATTCTCCAAGCCCTCTTTCCTTATTATACGTCTCAGAAATTGAAACAGTCTCTTTCTGATTCTAAGTACAAGAGTACTTTTTTGTCTCCTTATTCCTTAAAACTTCCTTATTGTTCACGTGCTCCGTCCGTGGCATTCTCAGCATCCTCCTGTAGAACCACATCTCTGTTACTTGAAGTCCTCCTTTAACATGTGAGAAAATTGTCCAGTATTCACAGCCATATAAGACTAATAATATATAGCAGTTCAACACTTTGTTTCTGATGAAATTACGTGAAAATTATAGGTCTCCACGTCTTCCTATCCTTTGTAACACTGAGCAATATTTGTCTTCTTACAATCTAATAGGAATAGATAAGTGTGTCTATTGTCTGGTTCACCCTCGTCTCCGATTTTTGAACAGGAGTAGAGATTTATCCCTTGTTTCCTGTTTCGGATTGGGTTTTCGCTTCCTTTTACAAAAACTTCGATTCTATACTGCTAACATCTACGCCCTAATTCTGAAATTTTATTTACTATTTATTTTTTAATTTTCCTTCAATAGGAGTAGATAGATTTGACTATTGTTCAGTTCGGAGTCCCACCCCCGCCCCGGGTTTTGAACTAGAGAAGAGGTTTATCGCTTGTTTTCAGTTTAGGATTGGGTTTCTGGTTTCTTCGAAAGTCTCTACTTTGACTCTATATTCCGAATGCCTCCGTCTAAACTCCGAAATTTTATTTATTATTTTTATTTTCTTTAATAGGATTAGATAAGCTCGCCTATCGTCTGGTTCTATCTCCATCCCGGTCTTTTGAACTGGAGTAGAGGTTTATTCCTTGTTTAGGATTAGGTTTCAGTTACTTCTAAAGTCTACTTCAGTTCTATACTTCTAACGTCTCCGCCTTAACGCTGAAATTTTATTAACTATTTATTTTTTTATATTTTATTTTATTTTCCCTCAATAGAAGTAAATAAGTTCGTCTATAGCCAAGCCGTCATGGGTATGACGATAAACTACATCCGTGTCCTGGGTAAGACGATAAACTATGTCCGACAGCAAGGCCTCTGATCAGTAGGTTTTGAGGAGCGTGGAACCACCTCTTAATTGCTGGTGTCCACAAGTCCACCCTGACCCGCGGTGGTAGCACCTGTTAGGGTCCCAGCTATGGGCAAATAGTTACCCCTCCCTACCAAATTGGGGTCAAAAACACTATGAAAGCAAAATTACCAACAATAGATTTTGAAGGAAAAATATTACCAGCAATACATTATAGAAAAAAATTACCAGCAATATAAATTTTGTCGGCATTAAATAACCCATTGAGGTTGAAATGCCGTAAAACAAACCAAACCAAGGATGGAAAAAATTACCGACAATACATTATTACCAGCAATACATTAAAAAAAAAAAATACCAGCTATACATTTTTGAAAAAAAATAATTAACAGCTAAATATATTTGAAAAAAAAAAAAAAAAAAACAATTATAAGCTATACATTTTTGAAAAAATTTTTACCAGAAATAGTTTTTTGAAGAAAAAATATTGCTTAGTAGATTTTTGAAGGAAAAAATAAAAACGTTTTGAAAAAAAACCAGTAATACATTTTTGAAAAAATTATCAGAGCCAGCAATACATTTTGAAGGAAAAATATTACCAGAAATAGATTTTTGAAGGAAAAAAATTACCAGAATTAGATTTTGATGGAAAAAAATGACCAGAAATAGATTTTTGATAGAAAAAATATTACGAACAATAAAAAAATTGTCTGCATTAAATAACCCATTGAGGTTGATATGTCGTAAAACAAACCAAACCAAACTATAGTCAGGTTCACACTCCAGCCCTGTCTTTTGAACAGGAGTAGAGGTTTATCCCTTGTTTCCTGTTTAGGATTGGGTTTCCGGTTCCTTCTAAAGTCTTCTCATGCTCTTTCACTTCCAGTAGATCCTTGCGTCTTAGTAGCATTATCGCCTTGCCTGGGGTGAATTGTTCAAAAAAAGAAATCTCCCAGTCCCTTTTCTGCCATCAATTTACACTAACTCGTTAAATAGATTGTTCATGGATCTCCACAACTTCTTATCCTTTATAGCTCTAATTAATGTTCATCTCCTTACTCCCTCTCTCTCTCTCTCTCTCCCTGTCTCTGTTCTACCATCCATTTACTCGCTGTTTTTCAACTGACCTTCTTGACTTCAATAAGTTCTGTTCAACTGTCTCTTTTTGATTCTAAGTATGTATCCCTTTTGGTGACAACTTCCTTCATTAGGTGCCATATGTAATGCATGCTTAGGTGAGCATGTTTCTGTTCGATTCATGATTAATTTGCCAGAAGAATTCCCGCAGTAGGCTGGCATTATTTTCAGCCCTAGACAAAGTGCCAACCAAGGCTATAGGACCCAGTTTGTTCTGCTATTTAACTCATAGAGGGGAGGAGAAGAAGAGAACGATTCATACATTTCGCAATAGTATTTGCATGTAAGTTAATGTAACGGCTAGAACCAATCACACCACCCGCAAATACAAGTTTACAGCACCTGGTATTGCGTAACTATAGTGATCGGACTAGAACCGGTCTTTCAACGTGATATGGACCTATAATTTTACTGTAATTTGTTTTGTATCATGAAGGTTGAGCAATGGTTGCTTTGGATTTAAATAGGGATCACTGCTGTAATTTATATTAAAAATTAAATTCTTTAATCGCCACAACTTCAAGAAATCAATGTCTTATAGCACCAAAATTTAGCTTTGTGGGCGATCCTGATAAAGCTAAAACTCCAATCAGGATTTATTATTGGTGGGAACAATGTTAACAGTATAACATGCTTATGAAACAGTATCGATGGCAGACATGGAAGAAAAACTTCAGGAACTACAGAAAATGCAATAAAAGGAAAACGGGAAGAAAGGACTAACTATCAATTACAAGAAGCCAGCATGTATGGTCTTCAACAAATGAAACAGTCGAGAATGCGAGCTATGAATTTTAGATGTCAAAATTAGATGCGTGCAAAAAATTAAATATCTTTTTTTTTTCTTTTTCTTTTTAAGCTTTTCATCCCAAGCAAGAGGAAAGGATGACGAGAAGGACGGGCAATAGATCAAGGCATCTGGAGATGTCGATTGACATTGCATTTGAATATTTGGATATTATAGCTATCAGGGAAGCAAGTAAAGAGGAAGAGAATTCCACAGACAGGAAGTGCGAGACATGAAGCTACTGGAGTAGAAGGGACACCTACATTTAACCATTTCAACAATGAAAGGGTGGGACTGAGATGCCAACCTAGTGATACATTTAAATTCATGCAGTTTGGGAACCAGCGAAAGTAGCTCGTCAAAGCAGTTACCGTGAAAGTATTTGTAGAAAAGATAGGGGAATGCAACGGCACGTCTGTGAGAGAGTGACTGTAAATGAGATGTCAGACCAGGGCCAATATCATTGCATATCCATCTTTAGATTTTGTCGAGAACCTTAAGACGAACAGTGGGGGGCTCTAGGCCATATATGGCAGCAGTATTCCATGCAAGGGTGAATGGTTGATTTATAGATTTGAAGGAAGGACTCAGGCGAGAAAAACTTTCTGGCGCGACACAGAGAACCAACTTTCCTTGCGGTAGATGAAGCTATTGATTCAATGTATTCATTCCATCTTAGGTCAGCAGACAATGTGAGACCAATCAGTCGCAGTGAGGTGCTCTCGTGGAATTGACCATCAGACATTTTAATGGGAGGCTGGGAGGGTTCTCTGTAGTGTGTAAAAAAGAGCAGTTTTGTTTTTGAGGCATTAAAGTTAACCAGCCATTTCTTGCTCCAGTTAACAACAGATTGGAGGTCAAAATGTGACACCAGAATTCGAAGGCGCATTGGAATAGCAAAAAATGCCTTAAAAAACCTAAACAAAGTATTAAAAAACAGAAAAAATAATTAGAAACAAAAGAAAAGAAGGCTCAATTACAATGTAATATCAGTCCTTCTATATGGCAGTAGCAACTGGACAGTTTACTTTTCGATGAAGAAGAGACTTTAATCAAGAGAGATGTGGTTCTACGGAAGGATGGTGAAAATACCATAGGCTGAACACGTGAATAATGAGGAAGTTTTAAGGAAAATCGAAACGAAAAGGATGCTTATACGTAGAATCTGAAAGAGATAATTTAAATTTCTGGGGCACGTAATGAGGAAAGAAGAATTGAAACATTTGACACAGGGTATGTTGAAAGTGAGAAAGTCAGAGAGAAACAGCGAGTAACCTACATAATGGGCTTGTGTAATTGGGTTTAAGAACATGGGCTGGGGAGATAGTAAGGAGACAAACATTGCTCAGAGATATAAAGGGTAGATCCATGATCACCCAGGTCCAGAAAGAGACGGTACAAAGTAGAAGAAACTTTTTTGCAAGAAACTCTATTACAACTTAAGAATTGTATTTTTTATAATCATTTCACCTCAAGCAAGGCGATAATATTTTTTAAGACGTAAGGAATTACTTGGTGTGGAAGGGAATAAGAAGCTTTTAGTGAGAAGAAAGGACAAGAGAAAAACGGATTTCAGGAAGGCAGAAGATAGCGATTGACGTTGCATTTAATTTTTTGGAGATTGTAGATTACAGGTAAGCAAAGAAACAGAAGAGAGTTCAGGAGGTAAGAAGTGCCATAAAAGAAACTATCCGAATAGAACTTACATCCAGCTATTTCAACAGTAAAATGATGACGCCTAGCAGCTGCCAATCTAGACTTAAATCTACACTTAAATTCACACGGTCGAAGTACCAAAAGAAGATCATTAGAACAACAGCCATGAAAATAGTTATAGGGAAGTCATGTCACGGCGGTGAGAAAGTTACTGAAGTTGAGATGCCAGGTCAGGATCGATAACATTACAGACTCTTCTTTGGATTTTGTCGAGAATCTCGACATATATAAACGGTGCTCCAAGCCAAATATGGCAGCAATATTCCGTGCACGGAAGAATGATAGATTTATAAATGTGCAAGATTGACACTGATGTAAGAAATTGTCTGGCACGCCATATTAAAACCAACCTTGGTAGCAGAAGACCTGGTAATTGATTCAGCCTAACGTTAGCCTGAAAACACGAAATACGTAAGATTTAATAACAGGAAACACGAAGAATAAAAGTATTTAACAAATAAACTAAACGCAGCATAATAGAAAATGAGTAGCAAAAATGTGATGCTCCTTGCACCCAAGCCACCAATCTGCCACTGGCTGGCATACCACTGAAGCGTTTACCGCTGGTGGCCCGTTGTTGGACCACCGGTGTGTTCGTCTCGGCAATGTTTCCACTGACGGAAAGCTAAAGACCTACCGGTAGCCTGCTGGTTCAAAATAAATTAAAGGACCGCTGGCGTTGCCATCGGCGGCCGCCAGCGGACCACTAGCGGCTTCCGTATAGGGAAGACATTCAAATGTTAATGCATTCCATTGGCATGCTCGTAGCAATAAATTCAGATATTATAATAATTATGCTTTACAATAAGCACAGTTCAAAGCACAGAAGGAGTTATATAAAATGACTTCAAATGACTGTACTCTTTTCCTGTTGTTGTCACAGAGGAATGGAAATTAGCTCTCGCCATACAGATGCACATTTTAATTTCATTGTGTGTGCGCATTTGCATGTGCGCATGTATATTTTAATTCAATGATAGACCGAAACGTATTTTTACAAAGTGAAAGCAAACTTTACAAAATAATTGTATTCACTACGAAATAATTCAGAAACAAAGCAGCAGGGGCAGACGGAATTGTAATAGAGATGCTGGCAGCCTTAGACGAGTTCAGCATAGACAAGATCACATAAATAATAAATGAAATTTACAACATTGGTGAAATAAGGAAAGACCTAAATAGATATAATTTTCATAGGAAAACAAAAAAAGTCAGGTGCATAATAAAACTCATCATTGAATACTGATGAATTGAGCGTGCGGCAGAATCAGACTGGGAATAGGACAAAATAGTGCGGGTTCGTCAAAACAGTGGAACAAAGAACGCGATACTTATGGACAGCATTTTATCAGAAAGAGCACTACAGATGCAGAAGTATGAATTTTAAAAAGGAGGTACCAAAATCAAGCAAATGCAGAAATTTAAATATCTGGGAAGTAATTTAACAGAGGACGGAAAAGAGCGACACCGAGATCCGAAGGTGTATTGGGATAACCAAGGAAGCATTCCAAAAGCTAAGCAAAGTACTAAGAAATAGGAAAATTTCGGTAGAAACAAGGAAAAGTGTACTAAACTGTTATGTGATATTTGTCCTCCTGTATAGCAGTGTGTTGGACGATGTCCTCAAAAATGAAAAGAAGACTTGAAGCAACAGATATGTGGTTCTACAGAAGGATGCTGAGGATGCCGTGGGCTGAACATGGGAGTAACGACATAGTTTTGGAGAGAATGGAAGCAAACAGGAAACTAATACTTAACATCAGGAAGAGAAGTTTTCTAGCGCATATAATGAGGAAGGATGGCTTGGAAAATCTGATACTCACGTGATAGATAGAGGGCAAGAGGGACAGAAGAGGCACAATGCATAACATACTTAGTGAGCTTGAGTAAATGAATGGCGTAACAGGGCTTAGGAGAAATAACAAAGACAAAGTTTATTAAGAGCTACAAAGGAGAGGAAGTTGTGGAAAGCCATGATCGACTACGCTCTAAGAGACATAAAATAATCGAATAATTTCCAGAAAGTTCTACAGTGTAACCCGGATATAAGAGAGTTGTCGGGACCGGAGAAGAAGTCTTTTTATATCCGGGTTTCTTTTATATCCTGGTTTCTCTTATATCCGGTTTTCTCTTAAATCCGGGTTTGTTCTATTTTTATATATATTAACACAGGCTCTAATTTGGGACCGGAGAAAATCTCTCTTATATCGGGTTTTCTCTTATATCAGGGTGTCTTATATCCGGGTTACACTGTAATCTTGTAATTATCTGATTTTTAAGGGTTAAAAAAATTAACGTTTTTTTTAATTGTCTCTGAATTTAAAGTTTTATTGCCCAGCTCAGAAAAGGTTGTCCAGTCGTGAGTGGGAGGGTGAATGTATTATTCTAATGTCTTATTTCAAACTCGGTCAAATTTTTTTTTTTTTTTTGTGTGAACCAGTTTTTGTGTGTGTGTGTGTACGCGCAACACATTAAATGACCCAAACATATGCACAAAATAGACATACGCATATACATTATATAAGCTCATTATTAAAAGTCATACGCAGACAATGTGTGACGGACAGACAATCAGCTATTCTTTTATGACATGGACTGTGTTCCTTTTGTATCTTTGGAATTTGCCATAAAATAAGAAAGGAGGAAATGTACGTAAATTGGGTGACACATATAGACACGATGGAATAATGACGTCACCTATTTTGTCTTTATAAAGTTCTTACACCCACCGATAAATGAACACATTTCCTTTGTTAAAGATACCCACCGACCCCATTGCACATACCTTAGGTTATCAAATAGTCTAATTTTATATCTGGTTCAGTTAGGCTTTCAGATTGTAAACCACCCAGTTTCCCACATTTTTTTTTTTAAAGCAGGGTTTTTTGCCAGAAGAATAGATCGATTCATGACATGAAAGGGGATGTAAAAAATAACTCACTTCGACAAAGAGACGTTTTTTTTTTTTTAAAAAAAAAAAAAAGGAAGATGTTTACTATTTTAAATTTTATTTCTTTTCATTTGACAGTAAAAAAAAAAAAATGAATATCCTGTATGGTAAAAAAAAACAAAATGTAATTTTTTTCGTTGTTTGTTGGTGAGCGTGTCGGTCATCGAAAGCAAAATTTAGAAGCCCTAGTTCAAATTCCGATTAAAGGCCGTTACTTCCCGCTGGTGGGAATGAAAACAGACTGTTGTGATGAGATAACCCAACTTCCCCATTCACGATAATGGACGGACTGGTTGCCGATAAAGTACGACCACAGCGAACAGTAAAAGAAAAAGGTCTTCGTTTGTTAACACCTATTGCGGTTAGCTTACTCCTGACTCTCTCTGTATTTTGACATACCTACATCCGATTATAAAATTATTATTGAAAACCACACTCGGGTTTACTTTTTGTTTATTATATCTTGCACGAGATATAACACAGACAATCTCCTCAAAAGATGAAGAAGAGACTTGAAGCTTAACAGAAATGTGGTTTTACAGAGGGATGCTGAGAATACCATGAACTGAACATGGAAACAAAAAAAAACACTTATATTTAGAAAAGGAAAAAGCGTTTATGCTGAAATGTGTAATCCTTTTGAAGTCATTTTATGCCGTCTTGTATATTTAAAGAGGCTTGAAGCAACAGAAATGGGGTTCTACAGAAGGGTGCTGAGAATACCATGGACTGAAAATGTGAGCAACGACGAATTTCAAAGAAACAATGGAAAACAAAAAAACATTTATTTTTAACAATGAAATTTCCAAGGCACATAATTGGGGAAGAGGGTTTGGAATATCGGATATTCACAGCACAGATTAAAGGCTAAAGGGACAGAGGAAAACAACGCACAACCTAACTGGAAACATTTAAGTTAATGGATGGCGGATAAGTGTTTGAGAGAGATTTATTAAGAACTACAAAGGACAGGACATTATAATTAGAGTTATGATTACCAACATCTTAATCGAACACAGTATATAGAAGAAGAATAGTAATATTATCCGTTTCCATACAGAGAAACATTTGATATTCCTTGATCGATCAGCCAGTACTGCTTTCGGCTGAAATTTATAAAACCATTCTCTTAACGCAATTTTTCAGGAAAATAAGTTACTCAAGTCCAGTAGCTGTTATCACTTTTCCAGTATTGATGGGGATTTCCTTTCTAACCTTTTATTTGAACTAGTGAGGAATGTTAATCTTGAATATGTCATTCTCTTCAAGTTACATGTGCTATCCATTTTAGTTGTTACTGCTGTTTGTAGTCCTCAAGATGATGTAGTTTCAATTATTTGGTAGAGTTCTTTTGAATCTGTAGCGCCAGTCCACAATGAAAAAAAGAATGATGATCATTGTCTCGACCCTCAGGTGCAACTCTCTCAAAGACGAAAATTAACCATTGATCTTAAAAAACGGTTGTATACAGATGAGTGTTTATAAATTGCTAAACGGGTTTGGTGCCATGAACGACATCCATATGAAACTGTAATACTACTACTACTACTACTACTGTACTGATGCGGCATTCACCCTGGGCGGATTGAGCCGGCTTCTTCCTGTTATGAGAAGAAGATTCTTGGGATAAATTACAGAAGTAGGGTACCCAGGCCTACTCGGATAACGTTCTTGCTTGCCGCGGGGTTCCCACAGACGCAGAGACAGGAACGACCAAAAGCCGCCGGTTACCGATGCAGACGCTCCTTGGATTTTCACCAGAGCCCTTGTTAGCCGGCGTGTGTGTCAGACCTGTCCGCCTTTGGGTGGGCCCTACCAGGAACGAAGTTCCGGGCGGCATAGCTCTGACACTACCGTTTACACCCCCCCACCGACTGTGAGGTAAGGGTTGGACTTTGGGGCTTACAGTACCAGGTGTTCCCAAGCGGTCCCCCATCTAAGTACTGACCTGGCTCTACGATGCTTAACTTCGGTGATCGAACGAGAACCGGTGTTTCAGCGTGATTTGACCGTAAGCCATCCATATGAAAGTCTCGATCTAACAAAGTTATTTAAGAACGTGAACAGAGTTTTCAGGTTGATGTATTCGTTTTGTAGCAAATGGCGGTGTTGGGCGAAACTAATGTCTTTGAGAGCGGCTTGGCTATCTCTCCGCTTTTAACGATGGAGAAAAATAAAATAGACCCTCTGTCTATTAGAGAACCTGTTTATCCAAGTCCGATTGGTTGATTGATTTGTTTTTACGGCTTATCAACCTTTTGCAGGTTATTTAAAGCCAGAGAATATTTATAGATTGTATTTTTAGAGATAATAATGATTTCCTGATACAAGTCCAAATAATTAACCCATAGCTGAAAGGAGAAAACCTTTCATACCTTTCCTAAAGGCTATTTGCGCGTAACGGAATAGAAACGAACCAAACGAATTGGAATTGGAACTCGGCTCTCGGATTTCCAATTCCGAGCCGTTATCAGTTACACCACCCGCACATCCAAGCTTACAGCACCTGGTATTCCTAAACGGTCAGCCATCTATATTTCGGTAAACAAACGGGAACCGGTATTTCAACATGATATGGCCTTAAACCCCAAGTTAGAATATGGAAACCAGTCATGATGGCTAATTCTGAATCAAAATTGAATCGAAGGCCAAATGAAACCACTCCATTACCGTTCCTAAAAAAGACACGCCTATTCACAATTTGCAAAAAAATAAATTTTATTCAAAATGAGAAAGAAAAACGAATAAAAAATAATAAAAGACGTAAAAAAGAAAAAGAAAGAGATTTAAAAAGAAATTGAATGTAAAAAGAAAGAAAAAACAAGAGAGAAAAAGAAAAGAAGAAAAGGGTGAAGGATGAAGGATGAAAGAAATCATGGAAAGAAAAAAAAAAGAAAGAAAAAAATAATAGTGGAAAAGAAGGATAGACGAAATCAATCACAGAAAGAAAGTATGGGAATGAATGATAAAAAGAAGGACAAGAAGGCAAAAAGGAATGAAGAAGAAAGAAAGGAAGAGGAAAAAAAAAAGGAAGAAAATAAAAGAAGGAAAGGAAAAAAAAGAAGAAAGAAAAACAAAAAAAAAATTAAGTAAAACGTAAAAAAGAAAACAAAAAGAAAAAAGAAAGAACAACTATATAAAAAAAGAAAGGAAAAAAGAAAGAAGGGAAAAGTAAGAGGAAAAAAAAGAAAAAAAAAAAAAAAAATGAAAAGAAAGAAGAGCAAAATTGATAGATTAAAAAAGCAAAACTTAAAAAAAGGCTGATAATTGTCACACGAAAATACATTATGTCAATGGATAGGACAAACAAAGCAACACTCACACACATATATAGATATATGAATCACGCGAACACACACACACATATATACACATATATATTGATCATACGCACACACTTATATATATATTAGTCATACACACACACATATATATTAGTCATGCACACATATATTAGTCATACATAAACACACATATTAGTCATACATACACACACATATTAGTCATACGCACACATACATATGTGATACATATATATATATATATTAGTCATACACATATATGTATATTAGTCATACAAAAATATATACACGCATATATATATATATTAGTCATATACACAAATATATACATATATATATATATATATATATACACAAATATACACATACATAGTCATACACTCATATATACACATATATGTCAATCATACATACATACATTAGTTACACATGTATATATTAGTCTTTCCTCTCTCACATACACATAAATATGTTAGTCATACACACACACATATATCAGTTATACAGACATACATATATTAGTCACATACACCCACATATATATTAGTCTCTTTCACACAAACACACACACATGTGTCATACACGCACATAAGAAGCGGCTATTTTCGAATGCTACAATGGTAAGCATATTGACAATAATCATTTGTCGGTCGCATTGAGCGAGATTATCGATTCCCGATTTTTTCCTAGGGTAACAGTGTTAGGTTAGTTTTTATTATCGATTTATATTAATGAATAAATTGTCTGGAGGAAACAAAATCAATAGACAGCTCGCACAAAGAACAAAAAAAAAAAAAACCTGTTTCACAATATCTCCCCAAATCATTTTAAAGACAATATTAATTATTTCGTTGATTCTCTAACTGGACTATCAATGCTATATTGTTAATTACACTTTAAAGGCAGACGAAAGCCAAGAGAAACAGAGACATAGAGATGAATGAAATCAGAAAAGGGAGGTAGGTAAAGCAACGAACACGAATGAGAAAAAAAAAACATCAACGAAAAAAAACAAGTTGGAGACGACGTCTTAAGTTTAAATTTATTTTAAGGAATACTAAAAATTTATTAAAAGGTTGTTCGGAAAATAATTTCCGATTTTAGAATCAACTTTTATTCCCGAATTAATGTATTTAAATAATGTTTAACTCAGTTATAATACGAACCCCGAACATCTATACATTTCTGCCATTAACTTACAAGGTTATTTATTCCTCTACAATTTTCTTCCCTCAGTTATGGGTAAAGCAGGACGGATCGTGTTCTCTAGCCTTGGATAGCAACTGGTTTACTGCAGAAAGAAATGGCAACCTACTGCTTAAAAAAAAGTCTGTCTCGTGAGTCATGTATCGAAAGATATATGATCGCCTAAGCGTGTATCAAGTATGGCACACAATTGAGTAACGATAAAATTAAAGATTTAGACCCCAAGAAATCTTTAAAGGCAGTTTCTGTATCTCTTTTTGCAACAGGATGTCTTTTGGTTTAATAATAATCCCAAGGAGAGTTGGCGAGAGCCCAAGCCACTACAAACTGTAGAGATTTTAGAATCAATTTTTATTCATGAATTAATGCTAGCCAATCCTTTTTTTGTAGGTGCCTGCTCAGGCAAATTTGTCCAAAATTCAGAGAACTGTGCTGACCTCTGTTAAAATTTCTGGGAGAGAACGTATTATCTGGCGTGATCAAGTTTTGAAAAACCCTCTGATTTTTAACTTCGTGCTAGCACAACTATCGACAATAGTTTCGTCTATCAATTTCACTTGCAAGGCCTGGGTCTACCGGTGGTATGGTCTTCAGGCGCGTTCTAAAACTACTGGGATCGCCTCCACATGGTGATAACATCAAGAGTACCTTCCTGACAAATCGACCATGGTCGAAAAGCGGACGTCGTAACCACTTGACCATCTAGAATAACGCATAAGAACACCATTAAAGGTCTATTCTAAAACCGGACATTATTTTCCGAAGAATGTAATAATACCCTAAGAATGTTTTCAGTGTATTTGTGAAATAATAAATATGATGATATATCAAGCAGTTCACAGTAAGTGTTTAACTTTTTTTATGAATTTTTTTTTTTTTTCAGTTCTGTTAAAAAAGTTTTTCCGGAACACACATTTGAAAAGAACTTGTTAGTGAGTTAAGCGCACATTACCTAGCACACGCCCACGCACACACATACGCACGCACAGGCGTGTGCGTGCATTACACGTACAATGAAAGAAGAAAAAATCAACCTTGCATCAACAAAAAGTGCATAAATTATTATTTTTCAATGAAATTTAAAAGAAAAACGAGAAAAAAAAAAAAATCAATTGCTGAGATCCCTTGATGAGAGGACGAAACGATTACTGGAGGGTCCGTCTACGAAACTCTAGGGTCAGGGATACTGAAGGTAACATCAATCAAATAAGTGAGAAATTTTATATTTGTATTAATACTAACTCTCTCTCTCTCTCTCATATATATATATATATATATATATATATATATATATATATATATATATATATATATATATATATATATATTATATATATATATATATATATATTATAATATATTATAAATATTATTATTTATATATTATATGCAGGGTACTTATTAAAAGTGCTCAATATCAAAGATAGAGCTAACATATTTTTTTGCATTGTTGCACTGATGTGAGTTTGTGATCCTGGGTTTCACGCTTTTTGCGATCGTCAGACAATATATATCGGCTATTGAGGAATCATAGAGCCGAGTTCAAATTCCTGTCGAATCCATTATATTCACTTACGTGCTACCTTCTTCTCCTTATGGGTAAAAATCTGCCTCGTCAGTCATGTATCGAAAGATAAATGATCGCCTACGCGTGTATCACACATGGCACATAATTGACTGACCTCTAGAAGATTCGCGATACGTAAGATTTAAAATGATGTTATTTTTTAAATGAAAAATCTTTCGTGAAGCTTTCATTTTTATTTTAAATTTAATATTTCCAATAAGCATAATATTTTGCTCTATTTAAAAACTAATTGGCGCTAAGATGACGCTAAAATCACCAATTTCAGCAATTTCAAAACGAAAGCTCTTTTTCGTTTTGAAATTACTGAAATTTGTGATTTTAGCATCATTTTAGCTATCCCTCACCCGAATTTAACTCCCTTTATTAAAGAAAAATCTTCCAAAAATAAAATGTGCTTTTTAAAGCCTTGTTTGAAGAATATTAACTGATTTAAAGTTTAATTAATCTGATTTGAAACAAATATTACTTACTTTAAGTTTAAAATATCACAGAAATCCATTTTTCAACACTGCAGTAGCTGTTTATTTAAGGTGTTGACACGTTGACAACTTGAATGGCAGATGGAAGATGATTTTCTACGATGGATATATCTGTAAAAAAATAATTGAGGAATATAACGTTGGCGCCTTTTTATATAATTTTTAAGTACTCAGTAATCTTATAAATTTAGGAAAATATTCTCCGTAATCTGTTTTGTTGAATTTTAAATATTTTGGCTATTTATTTATTGTAGTTATTGTTCTTATTTTATGACAATGTCGTGTACGAATATCTTTTTACAAAAATTAGTACGTTTATACGCATTTAAAAAAAATTTAAATTCTTTTTTAAAATATGGGTGTTTGATGATTTGTACTTTTCCATTTAGGATTAATAAGTTTAGTTTTTGCTTAATATAATCAAACAGGGACAAAGTAATGCTGTAATTTAAAAGATTTGAAACTTTATAAATTATTCTAATTAATTTTTAAAAAATTATAACAATTCTTGTCAAACTTATTTATTTATCGAAATTTTTTTTTTTTCCTAAGACAATATTGTCCATAATCATATAATCAATTAAAAGCTTTTCTAATTATATAATGAATGTCAAGAAGAAATAAAAAAAAATCCTTTGGTTTTCCTCTTAATAATAACAAAGGTTTTGACGATAAAAATTTGTTTTCATTAGGCCATTTTTTTCATCATGGTTTTAGCAACTTAGTGGAGGTACCTATTTTTGTTTATTGTTTGTTTTTGTTATGAATATTTCTAACAGTTATTTGTATAATTATTGTTTATTGTATTTAATTTAAGTAACATTTAAAATTTTCTTAGTCTGGTACAAGGCCATATATGACGGGGACCCAGTGGAGATTGAACTCACTAAATTGCAAAAAATTCCAAATCAGTCTTCCATGACGAGCCTCGTCATAGAAGTCTTTTCTAGCTTTTTTTTTGCACAAAAGGCTATGAGACATTCGGTGAGAAACGAACTTATTTTAGTAGCAGTGGTCTACCAGGCTAGCTAGCTAATTTTTATCAGTTTATGGCATATGTACAGGACCGAACACGTGAGCTACGAGGAAGTTTTGGAGAAAATGGAAAGAAAAAAAAACTTATTAACTAACACCAAGAAGAGACAGTTGAAACTTCTAGGGCAAATAGAGGACTGAAGGCTTAGAAAATCTGATACTCACAAGATAGAGAGAAAGTGAAACAGAAGAAAACAAATAGTGAGATTGAGTAACATGGATAGCGGAAAAGGACTTGGGAGAAAAAATAACAGAAAGACAAAGTTTATTAAGGGCTACAAGGGAGTTGTGGAGAGCCATGATCCCTTACGACCTGAGGCGACACAGCACATAAAAAGAACAGGCCCGTCCACGACACCGAAAATCATTTATACCCACCTCCTCTTGTTGAAAAATTAAACTAATTTTTTTTTTTTAGTGTAAGAATTTTTACTCGTTGTCCCCATGAATTTAAAACACCCCATCCCCCAAAAACATTCTGGTGACAAGCCTGTATTTGTGCCTTCGGGTTATATTTTGATTTGAGCCATTTGTTGTTGTTTTGACAGCAGTTAAACTTTTTGGGGCTTTACTTGTTTTTTCCTATTGGACTTCAAATAATAAATTCCACAAAAAAAGTAATTTTCTTATTAAGCGAGCGAGCGAGCGGTTAAAACAGATTTTTTTTTTAACATTTGAAATGACTGACAATTCTGGGATTGGGCGGAAGAAACACTTCTTATCGGATGACAGTTAAAAATTGGACGAGTCGGGAAGAATGTTTAGTATTTCGTATTTGAAATGAAGCGGCTACTAAATCCACCAACCAACCAACAAACCAACCCAATTGATGTGGCTGCTGCTACTGTTGTTATTTTAGTTAAAGAAGTCGACCCTGTTCGCTTCCTTCCTTGTCGTGAGTGTGTGAGTGCGTCGTTGGCAACTGAAATTCAAAATTCCTAACCGTTTTTCCTCGATTTTTTCCCTTTCAATACAATTTTCCTTTACAACTCCTTTTCTTAACACACAACATTTTTAACAGTTTTAAAAAAAATAGTCTTTGTAAATTAGTCGAAGATTTAAAAGTAAAACCGCTCCCCGAAGAAAATAGATAAAAAAAAAAAAAAGAGGGCGTAACAACATTGTTTTTTAAATGTCATGTCTCTTTTGGACATAGGTGGTCATGGTTCTCCACAGCTTCCTTTTTAAAAAATCTGAATTTCGATGACATATGGAAAAGATAGTGGTGTGATCTTTGTTATCATCCTAGACTAGCCAAGGCTACAGAGCCCAGTCTACTCTGCTATTTACGGTAAATAGCAGGGTAGACTGGGCTCTAATAATTTACCCATACAGGAAGAAAGAATGTACATACAACGTTACGTTACGGTTATCTTTGTGAAAAGTGGAATCGACAAGTTCAAATTACTGGCTTATCAAGTGTTATTTTTGTACAAATGTCCTAGGAAAAGGCATGAAACTATCCTCCCCCAGTTACAGGTTAAATAGTGGGGTATACTGAACTCTCTAGCCTTGGGTGGTAGCTAGTCCAAGAGAATGATGACTCAGAATTACAAACCGTGGGAAAGCAACGGGAAACTACTCCACGGGTTTTCACAATAAATCATGGCAATTAGATAAAACGACGTGGTGTAATGGTTAGCAAGCTTGTCCCGCTAAATCAATTACGACTGAATTCGATCCTCACTAGGTGCCCCATACTTTCAGACTTGTGCTAGATGTGGCACAAGGCTTAAAGTATGCTTAGAAAATTAGCATAGATAAAGAAAAGTAGTTTTTTTATATTTTTTACACCAATATTCAGCCTGTACAAGGCCCAGGAGCTACTCAAGGTAGAGTGTTACGCAATAAGAGGCACAGTTTATAGGAAGATAACACTTAACCGAAGACATGAACAAGTTAAGATTGTAGCAATCGGAGAAGCGACATCTTGGCAGTCGGTTTGTGGGAAGAAGCTCCTCGAGTGGAACATATATCTCACCAATAAAATACAAAGGGAATGAGGGTGGTTCGCTACAATGTGCGTGACATGGATCGTCTTAATCGCGAAGTTAGAACTAGTGGAACGAAGGAATAAACTTTGTTGAACATTTTCCATGGAAATAGCTATAGAACAGCGAGAGGCTTGCGATATTTCGTCTGTGGGGAAAGGGGCTGTGGGGTGGAAAATAATTAATCACCGACAAGGCCGAGTAGACGCTTTTAAAGTCTATCGAAACTGGAAAGTGATGGCTGGGCAGCTCCTGTCCATATGTGACAGTAGTACTCCATTTTCGGTCTGATCTGGCTCTTGTAAAGGTAGATGACAGTAGGAGGTGTCCGGTACAAGGAGCCGACCATTTTTTCAGCAGCTTTAACGATGGATCGTATGTCCGAGTTCCGCTTGATGTTTGGGTTGAGCTTAAGTCCTAATATACTCACAAGGCACAGAGCCTCTCTGAGAGAACACCTGTTCATCGTCACTAGTTTGTTTTTCGAGGTATTGAATGTGACCAGCCAGTACCCCCCCCCCACACACACTGAACTGTTAGAGCAACGTTTGTGAATATTTATGATCGTCTAAGTATTGAAGTGATGCAGTATTATGAAAGAAAAATACTGTCTGGGAGGACAGATGTATTTATATCTCGTCCAAGTGCATTTGCACGGAGTAAAAGCAACAGACTTGACTGGAATTTGTATTCGACCTACAAAAACATTTCAGTTGAAGGACGAAAATTTAAAAAAAAATAAAATTATCTCTCTATATTTCTGAGATGAGGTATTGTAATTTATTTTCACTATTTATATTGTTCTGACTGTTGTCCTCATCTTGCCATATTCACACATGGCTCAGTGGATAAAAGAGTTGGTTGAATCCAAAAGAGTTGTGAGTTCAATACCTGGCTACAGCTGAGGTGAAATTTTTTTTTAAAAATGAGAGAGTTGAGTTAAAGGAGTTAACTGATACGGAGACATCAGGAAGAGTCATGTCACGTTGAACTAAAACTATCGACCCCCGGTGAACGAAATAAAGGGTTCGGTTCGAAATCCTAATCGCCTGAAGACGGCCGGAGCGTACAACAGCCGAAACGTCGTGAATATGACAAAAAAGATGAAGACAACAGTCCGAACAATGTAAATAGTGTAAATTAAAATTCTGTTATTTTTAAATATCAGCAAAGCATTATAAGCTGATAAGAAGTTATTATTGCAATTTCTCGTAAAACAGCGAAGTATATTGTTACGTGTGCACAGAGTCGGTCCCATTTTGCAATGTCACTGAGAACAGAAATTTATCCGCGATCAGAAAGTATTTCAGAAGTAGAAAGCTTACTTTTACCCTTTATCACTCTGTTTGTGACTTCATATTCTGAAAGGGACTAAATATGAATTCCATAGTTGTCATATCCTGCTATGTCAACAGAAAACAACTTTGAGTGAAATTAACAATAAGGATGCAGCAATTGAGAGGCTTTGAAAAAGAATGCAGTGAAAAAGGAAGTAATATTAATGATGCAGAGTGCTAAAGGCTAAATGATTTTTTTATCTTTTTTTCATTCCTTTACTTTGAGAATACTTAGGAATTTTACTAAATTTTAATTTTTATTCATTGATGATGATGACTGAAGCACTGAATACCTGGGCTCCAGTTCACTGTTAGAAAATAAAAAGCAAAGGTTTTTGTAATCAGGACTGGTACAAGGGTCTCATGCACCCCAACCCAAATTTACGATACGGGGCCCCTACTCTACTATATCTCAACACATATATATATATACATATATATATATATATATATATATATATATATATAGTAAAATGCGATAGATTCATGAAAACAATCCCACATGTGGTAGGTGGAGAGTTAAGGATATCAAATGCAGGAAACTCGGTCGTGCTGAACTTCAGTTACTTTATAACGCTCCCCAAAATTATAATAAACTTCTTATATAAAAATGACTTCTCTCTCCCTCACTCTCTCTCTCACTCACTCACTTTCTTTTTAGCTCTCTCTCTCTCTCACACACACACACAGATGTATTTACGGTAAGATTCATCCTGTACAAAGCCAGGGTGCCACTCGATTTAGAGAGTTACGTTAAGGGGGTAGTTTAAACGGATAGGAGGTGGAGATAACGCTTTAACTCTAGACCTAAACAAGTTAAGATTGTAGTGATCGGGTAAACACATAAAGAAGAAAAAAATCAACCTAACACCAATAAAAAGCGCAAAATTATTTTAATGAGAAAATCGACAGATAATTGCTGATACCTCCTGACGAGGAGACCGAACGATTACAAAAAGGTTCATCTACGAAACTTTGAAGTTGGGGTGCTGAATACAATATTATTCAGCTAAGCGACATTTTATATATACAGATACATACACACACACACACACACACACACACACACACATATATAATACAAATCTGTAATTGGGTTGGATTATTCCAAGGAGGACTTTAATCCAATGAGAGTTCAATTAAGTTACAAAGCAAATATATAATGATAAATTAAGAAAACATCATAAAAATTCATATCGGTTATAATTTATTTCATGAATATTGTTATATTCATCTCTTTAGACCGAATATTTTAAGAACATTTTTTCTTAAAAATATATGAAATTATTAAAAAATGGCACAAATAGGAAACTTTACGGCGGTGGCTAAGTGACTGAAGCCGACGGTAAACAGCAGGGACACCGGAGCATATGTGGGAGCAATATTCTAAGGATAGACGAATTGTAGACATAGATATGTAAGATAGATTTCGGAGAGAAAAGTTGTCTCGCACGACACAGTGAACCAAACTTAGCAGCTTACCTAGCAATGGATTTAATATAGTCTTTCCACTTCTTGTCAGCAGAGAACGTTAGCCAGAGAAGGTGCAACGGGTCACTTTCCTGGAGGTTAGCATCAGCCATGCTAATGGAAGGCAGAGATGGGAGTTGCAGATGATTAATGGGGAAAAGTTTAGTTTTGGAGGCGTTAAAATTTACAACCCATCTATTTCCCCAGTTTACGACGTTTTAGACAAAGCCTTGAGATTGAGGTTGTTGATATGTCCAATATTACAGCCCGGGCTTTACCATTTTTATCTAGAGCATGATAGACTTTCTGCAATTATCGGCAGGACATCAGCAGTTGATCTGGAGAAACGAAACACGTATTGCTTATCTGAGAAAAGTCCCTGCGATAAGAAATGATGATTCAGCATTGATTAGGGCCTCAAGGAGTTTCCCAAAGAGAGGTAGGAGGCTAATAGGCTGATAATTGGATGGGTCAAATGATTCACCAGAGTTTTTAAAAACTGGAACAATAAACGATGACTCCCAACAAGCAAAAAAACAAAAAAAAAAAACAAAAAACAAAAACAAAAGAGGCAGCGAGGTATTTATTATACATAGAGAGAACAGGAGCCAGTTCGGGAGCACACTTCTTAATGACTATTACAGGGATACCATCGGGTCCAAATGCTTTGAGGGGATCAAGATTAGAAATGATTGCAGAAGTCATGGATGTGATTATATGCATATCACTCAACAGAGATTCAGTTCTAAGTGGGAAGTTAGGCAGGGGTACTCCAGATGAGTCGAGTAGAGGCGGAGGAGAATTTACGAGTGAAGCATTCAGCTTTATCAGCAGAGGGTGATACCTCAAACTGATTGAAGAGCGGGGTAGGAGGAATAGAGATCTATCACTTATTTACTACCCTACAGTGCCGACGGTAATCCCGAGAGCCAAAGTTGTTAGAGCCTCATTCTTTCGGCAAACCGGGACTTAACTCATTCGAGGACTCGCTTACATTTATTACGGGCAGTAACGAATAGGTACCAGTTGTGACGAAAGCTGTTACGCTGGTATAGCCGAAAATAGTGCTATAGCGGCCGAGTCTGCTGGTGTGAACCACAGAAAGGATTGAGGTTTCACTTGGAATTTCTGAGAAGGGATGAAAGCGTCCATTGACCTAAGGAAATACCCAAGTGGCGCAATTTTCAATTGGGATGTTGAAAATGCCAGTCTATTGGGCATCACGAAGGAAATCACGGGTGAATTCCAGTCAGCATATTGGCAATGGAAAGATGTCTTGTGGATAGGGGTTCCTGTTTAACGGATGATTGGAAAGAAATACCAATAGCTACCACAGAGTGGTCCGAGGTACCAAGAGCACAGTATTGTGGAGCTCGGCAATAGCGAGAAGAGGAGATAAGAAATAAATCAAGTAGAGAAGCCTGTTTCTCGGATTGGCTATGGAAATGAGTAGGAAAGTCCACGATTTGAGTAATGGATTGGGTAATGGAAAAATTTAATGTCTGAATACCGGTATCATCAGTACCTTTAGAATATTTCAGCCACGTGTCATGGTGAGCAATAAAAGATACAAAGGTGGATGAAGAGAAAGTGCCTTTTCTATTCTGTCAGCTATTATGCCTAATATACTGCAGTCCTTAAAAGAGGGGGACTGCTAAAGGAAAAAGGGACCGCCAACAGATTTTAGTAAGGAAAGACAGAAGCACTCGAAAAAGTAGTCAGCGACTTCTGAGAGACAATTCCCTGGCTATCGGTAGATTGTCCCGGATGTAAATAGCAAAGGCCATACATGTGAATGCTGGAATCTTTTAAGGGAAGATATTCTAGAACCAAGAATTCATTGGTATTAATGGAAGAATTTAGGTTGGTTTCAGAAAGATATCTGCCAGTAGAAAAGATTCTACGCTACAGAAGTCGGAATGGATACCACAAATATTGGAGAAAGAAAGGTTGAGTGACGTAGATGTTTTTTGTTTGCTGATTTAGTTGTAATGTGAATCGGATCAAATGGCAAATATACAAGATAATGCTCAATTTTTACTTCAAGTTTATTGTTATAGAAATTAAAGTTTTATATAATTTCAAACTCAGTTTTTATTTAATAAAAAATAAAAATAAAGACTGAGTTGACAATCATTACTACATAAAGTCACAAGTCAGGGTTTGAGCGTATTGTCCTTGTTCAAGCTGTTGATCCCATTAGATTATACGTTCTCTTTCAGAAACAGTAACTAAGGAAAATTCAGCATAGTTGCAGATGGGCTCTGTGGATGTTGCACAAACATTGTGCTTGAGTAGGCGTCTGCAACAGGGATTGGCTAGCCGTCCTAACAGATGATTGTGTTCGGAAACAACTAGCCGGCTATTATGTATATATTATATGCAACAAACCAAACGCATAGAACATCTTTGTTAATGTCCATAATAACTAAATTTAGAATTATATTTTTGATTATTTAGGAATTTATTTAAAATGTTTAAAAAAGATAACGTGCTGGCCAAAATTTCGGGAAAATAAAAAATTACACAAACTTCCAGAGCTTTTTTTATTTTAAGAAATATGAAACTGCAAACAATTTGTGAATTTTAGGAATAAGATACAGTAAATGATCGAACAGAAGTAGTTTGCGTATTTCTACAACATGAAGTGTCTGATAACGATTTACTAAACGTACGTAGGAAATTTTCCAAACTACATTCCAAACATACAGAACATTTCCAAACAAGCTACAAGAATTGTTCTCTTTGAAATACTCTTCTAAAGCTCAAAGTTTATTCAGCATTTCTCAGCTTTATAATTCATTCAACTTTTATGAGCACAGATAAAAATATTTCAATTCATCAGTAAAACTTTAATTCAGTCAAAGAAACATAACATCAACGAAATAGTAACCTTTACGCATATACACTAACAACAATGTTGTTATAAAAACCGTTTGTTCCTTCTTGCGTTTCATATTTTGTGGTATTTTACGTTAAATATAAATCGTGTGCTCATGTTAATAAACAGACGTCTACAAATGGTCATATATATATTCACTTACCACAACAATCTTTCAATCTGGACAAAAAAAAAAAAAAAAATGAACGAACATTTAAATTTCAGGCGATTGCCATATTAATCCAATCATTTAATTCAGATATAATTTACATTTAATAATAGTTTAATATAAATGTCTAATAGTCGATGATTTTGTGCTAAATAGCGATTTAATTCTGTCTAACGAATATTAGCGAAAATGATGTATTTTTCTTTTTACAGCACCAATCCCGATACGTTTTGATCGAACCGCATATGTTTTCTATAATATATTTTATGTAAAATCGTGAATTTCCTCTTATCAATCTCCCACATACTTGTAAAATGTATGACATCAATCTCTAATCACCAAAGCAATTACATACAAGTAAGATATTGTCATCTTGGTAGAAACCCAGAAAGTATAACCGGAAAAAAAGTTCAGTTCTCGTCGGGGCTCATTTTGCAGTATCAACAACAATTAAAATGGATAGCACATGTAACTAGAGGAAGAAATAATGATATAAAAAAGATGTTAACTTTCCACATTGCCTTAAACAAAAGGTTAGGAAGGAAACATCCATCGATATTAGAGTGATAACGGTTGGTTGACTTGAGAATCCTATTTCTCTGGATAATTGCTTTTTAAGAGAAAGATTTAATAAATTTCAACCGATTGAAATGCTAACTTTTCAGTCAATGAATGCCGAATGTTTCCTGTATAGAAACGGTTATTCTCACCATTGCTATTTCTTAGTTATACGCCAAATTCAGAATTTCATGGTGGGAAAAGTTTATTAAAAAATGTTCCGTTCCCAAGCAATCAAAAATTACGATATTTAATATAAGATAAATTCAGCCTTGTTTGGATTTGTCGACGAGTACGAAGGGGTTTTGTTCGAAAGTTTTGTCAAAAGAACCATAATTCAGGCTAACAGAAAAAGGAATGAAAGGTAACACAATGGAGATGAAGCAATGTTAACGTGAAAAAGGGCATTTACGCTGTTTAGTTTACAGGCCATATACAAAACTGATTAGAGAGTTCATCTCGGGATCCTATTGTTATGAATAATCAAGAGTGGTCTCCCCTTGTTTCGTTACTCTCCGCTTGGAGAGAGCTATTTCTGTTTACTGGGACTATACGCGAACCTTGTATTCTCAGTTGAATAAAGATTTCTTAAAGCCTACACCTGCGTACTTTTGTCAGTACACCTATATAGTTGATATCGCGTCGTAGTTGTGAAATAAAATCAGGTGAGGAAAATATACATGTCTATGAGCTTTATCTCATAGTAAGACTAGCGGTTTTCATCGCATAGTGGCTCCGATTGCTGTTGTTAGCATCGGACTCCTGACGCCTCTGTCGCTGTTTCTAATCAACGACATCGGGCTTTGGTGGCTAGATGTTCTTGGCGAGTGCCCAGCCCAAACCGATCAGGGTCAGGTAAATGCCTGCGTTAGCTCGGATGAACCTACTGCTCTGGATTCGAATTGATGGCGGTTTTTATGTATATTCTCGTGTGGTTCGAAAAGAAAAAAAAACTGTTGGTTACAGTAGCGTATCTCTTTACTCATTCATCATATTTCATGACATTTTAATTTTTTTCTTTTGTCTGGCAAGTGGATTTGCAGACTAGGACTAAAATAAAACCAGTTTGTGTCATTTGAATGGTACCTGTCGAGGTAAGCACTTCCGTTTTTGTTGAATAGGGAAAACTCCGAAAGTCTACGACAGATTTTATTTCAGGGTATTTAATATCAAAAACAAAGTTCGGGTAAGAATTCGAATTATTGAAAGAGAAAATCATGAATATAAATATGGTACATATGTATGTTGATATCTCTCTTTCTTTAATACAGATACACCACCGAATTTCCGTCAATCTTGATTGCAGAACAATACCGGATTATCCGTTTGTCAAACCAGCAGAAGACATGTAATAACAATGCAATAAATACGTCTCTGATCCACTCACTATGCTTCTCTCATATTTCTTTTTAACCCCAAAGAAAAAAAAGCTTCATAGGCATTCGATTGTAACACCTTAATGCCTTTATTTTTTGGGTTGAAACGAATATCCTGACGCATTTTTTGACATGACCACTTTGAGGATACATTTTACCTTCTCGCATTTTCCTTTTTCAATGGGTTACTTAATATCAGGGTGGATAAATTTTATATCAATTTTATTTTTTAAAATGTGTTTATTGTAATGACAAAAAAAGTACGCAGGTGTAGGCTTTAAAAAAGCTTTATTCAACTGAGAATACAAAGTTCGTGTATATCCTTTTATAGTCCCAGTAAACAGAAATAGCTCTCTCAAAGAGGAGAGTAACAAAACAAGGGGAGACCACTCTTGATTATTCATAACATTTATATATCAAACACTGTATGAATTCCAAAAAGGTTCTTCAATAACAGCAGTGACAGGAAATATTCCTTTTGTCTATTGAAATGAAGCTTTGAGAGCTCAGATATTCCAACGATACTTTGACAAATTTCAGTCGGGAATTTTTTTCTCTTTGAAAGTCTCTCCGATATGGACGACTGAAATTGATGATGCCAAAATTGCGACAGGACTTTATTTACAGTCTAATAAAAATATCACTTTTTTACAATCTAATAACAAAAAAGCACTTTCTTTATTAGGAAAGAAAATGGTCAATAAACAGATATTGACTTATGCTTAAACTATTCAACGTTTTGGGTATTAAAAGAAGTTAAATTACGATAAATTTGAAAATGTTGTTCATACAAACGCTTTGCAACTATGACAGTAAATAAACTAGATAGAGAGAACGCGCATGCGCGTTCTCTCTCTCTCTCTCTCACACACACACAGCGTGAGTTAAAATGAGAGGGAGAAAAAAGAGAAATAATTTCTCGCCATTTATCATTTTCAGATAGACTTTTTAATAGATAGTGCCTAAAACACCCTTTGTGTCATCATGCTGTGGCACCTTGCATTATTAGAAATATTCCTAGAAATATGATTTAATTTTTTCTTACTCGGTTACTAAACAGGTTGTTAATTTTTTTTTTTAAACGGAAAATAACTGAGTTGAAAATAATTCACTAAGATTGTACCTGAACGATCCTAAGGAAAGAAGAAGGAAGGGGAAAGAAAAAAGAGATCGAGAAATAGTTGGAAAAAAAAACGGTCATTAACAAAAACACGAGTCAGAAAGATATCTTAGCTAGCATGTTGACCGAATTTTTTTAAAGACAATTGGAAGAATAGAATTATAAATAATAAGAAGAAAGAAAAGAAAAAAAAGACATGATATCAAAACGGGCCGCTTGATGGAAAGATATCGGTCAAAGCACCTAGCCTACTTTTTGCATGGAAAGACACCTTATCAATTTGGATAAAGAGAAATTTTGGGAACAATGAAACAATTTTTAATCAGAGAAAAGTGTCTTTGGGTTGAGGGGATTGACCGGTGGAACGATATACAGACCTGTTAAGAATTGGACACCCACGTTAATAAAGTAGAGACATTTCAATGTAGATAATTAAGATTTTCGACTATCAGGTAAAACAAAACAAAAAAAAGAGGACAATTGCTTTTGGCTCACAGAGGGCGCCAAGAAGGCGGAAAAGATCCTTTCTAAAGTCAAGACTAATTAGCAGCGGGCTGTTTGACAAAGTCCAGGTGAGAGAAAGCCAAAAGATTGTCATTTTGCGTACGTGCAAAAAAGGGCAAAATTGGATTTTGTTTTTTTTTTTTAAACAAGAACGATGTAACCACGTCCCGATATGCAAACAGAAGGGAGAGGATGTTCGATCAATAACAATTGGTCGAATACGATCACGTGGACCTGCGGAAGAAAAGGGAAAGAAATGCTCGATCAGGAACGATTGGTTGAAAAGCGGTCACCTGACATACGAGAGACTAAGAGAGATGGATGTGCGCCGCCCCACCAAAGGTACTGCGAGGAAGTAGGGGCGAAAACAATAGCGATAATGGAGAAGACAGAATTAATGCAGTTTTTGGAATTATCGAGAAAAACCCTGACGCCGACAGACCCACCCCAGTTTGTTGCGGCGTCAATATAAGCAGGACCCCAGTCGACAGAAATCAGTTGAGTTGGAGTTGCAGTTGAGAGTTGGACCGCGGGCAGGGATAGAGCCTGAACGCGGCCATCAGGCCCGATTCACTCGCCCCTTTGCGGGCAGAAGAACCCTCAGACAAGAAATCCTTCCAGCCCAAGTCGAAGACAGGAGAACTTCCAGCCCAAGTAGATGAAGAAGAAGATTGCTCGAAAGCCGCAAAGAAATTACAGCCAAGTCGAAGATAAGAAGAAGAGCTGCAGGCCAGACAGGCCGAAGAATTGCAGGCAGATAAGATGAAGAATTGCAGGCCAGACAGGCAGCAAGAGTTGTGGCAGAGTTACGGCAGAGTTACGGCAGAGTTCATCCCCGGACGGCAGCGAGAAAAGAACCCTCAGACAAGAAGAACTTCCAGCCCAAGCAGACGAAGAAGAAGAAATACAACTCAAGTCGGAGAGAAGAATCAACTGCGAATGATCGATAGAAATTAGCCCCAGTGTCGAACTGAACCACACTCCGACATACATACATGATTCTAGAAAGTAGGTAATTCGACATTTTTCTATTGTGTGATAGAAGCTTGGTGCCATAGTCCACAGAGCGGGTCGGGAATTGAGAACAATTTTGTTTTTTTTATGTAACGGACATTAAGATATAAAAGGTTGTTACCCTTTTTATCAGCAAATTTTGTTTGGTGTCGTGAGTTTTTATTTTATTTGTGTTTTGCCACCCCCGTCGGACTCAACTTGTATCGGCCCCGATCCCTGCTGGTCCCGTCTGTCTAAGATCTAAACACAGCGTGGGTAGACAGACCGGAGATCGGTATAGTTGCTTTAGTGACCAGGTATTGGAAGCGAGTCGGGAAAGGCGAGGCTGGTGATCATCTGACCAAAGGGTTGGAGCGGCACGCTTGGACCCAGGAGGAGCGACCAGGAGGAGCGACGTCACCGTTGGCGCCGTAACCAAAGGATCCGACGCTGGGCCAGGTGTGTAACCGTCACTGGGTGCCGTGACCAGGATCAACCCTGAGACAACCCGTCACAAGTGGTGCCGTGACCAGGATCAACCCTGAGACAGCCACGTCACAAGTGGTGCCGTGACCAACGGATCAACCCTGAGACAACCCGTCACGTATGGTGCCGTGGTGACCGAGGATTTCAACCCTGAGAAGACCACGATCGACCGCCGTTGCTGAAAGTTCAAGCAGAAATCAGAACGACCCGGGACCAAAGGAAAAGAAGGAACAGAATCGTCTGTAAGGTAGGACACCTTGTTTTGTTTCCCAACCTCGATTGTTGCTATATAGACTGTCTTTCTCTGTAGACATGTCAGATTATGATTCGGATAGAGCAGTGGGGGGGTGAAGAAGAAGTAGGGCGGGGGTTGTCAGTGGATCTAAGAAAGCTGTTGGGTGGACCGAGGGTCCCAGTATTTGATGGCAGCGGGAAGGAGTTTAGGAACTGGCTGGCAATCCTCGAGAAGAGCCGAACCATCTACGAACTCTCGGACCAAGAAACCCTGTATTTGGCATACGATGCCACAAAGGAAAAAGCGTCTGAGTTCGTAAGGGGCTCGTGGAGAACCAACCCCGCTTGGCTTGGGAAGAAATAAAAAGACTACTGACCAAAGAATTCGCCGACGAAGGTACGGGCCATAGAGGCCATGAGGGCCTTTTAAAACTAACACAGCTGCGGGATGAAACCCCTGGAGAATTGGGGGGGGCCCGAGCGGGGAAGCTATCGTCATTGGCATTCCCCGAAGTGGTCAGGGGATAACGCGGTTATGCAGGCTCAACTGGCGGACCTGTATGTAGAGGCGCTGAGCGACGAGCGTGTTCGTCACGACGTATTGAAAGAAGGACCGCTCAGACTGTCGGCAGCGATAGAGCTGGCCAGAGAGAGCCAGGGGGGGGATAAAGTGAAGAGGTGTGGGAAGAAGCAGATACCAAGTCAGGAGGCTGGAAGAAGGGGGTGGGCGGAAGAACCCCGTGTGGAAACAGAGGGTTAAGGAAGAGGTGGATCGGGCAGAATTATGGGAGGAGGACCCCAATAGAAGGGCATGGTCGACCAGGCATGGCTTTTATAAGCCCACGCCGGGTCGATACGGGCTGGTCTGCTGGACCTGTGGGTACGAGGACCACAGGGCGGCGGAATGTCCGACGAAGTGGGGTTGCCCCCAGACTTCGATCGTGACAGGTGCACCAGGTGTGGTAAGAAAGGACACCTGGCCAAGTGGTGCGGGCTGAGGAAGGGTGCCCCACCAATATTAACAAAGAAGGCCGAGCCCAAAAAGCCAGCGGGCCACCCCAGAATTAAGAGGGAGGGTGGCCCAGTTAAAAAGAAGAGAAATAAAAGCTTGGACCAGTGAACGGGTGAACCCTTGAATAGAGGACAGGTTCCCCGAGGATAGACACACAAGGCCAACCCAGTTAAAAAGGAAAAAGAGCAAAATGTTGGACATGTGGTCAGGCGGGCCACTTTGCGGCAAGCTGTCCAACAAGAAGGTGCTGGTTTTGCAGGAGGCCAGGACACCTGAAAAGAAACTGTATTCTTAGAAACGGCCATGGGAGACCGGGAGAGGTCCGGCCGGGGTCGCCCAGGTGCAGGGGGCGCAGAACTCCACCTCATGGAAAAAATGAAGGTGATTTATTACTACCGGCGCCTATGGCTGGGTTAACCCAAAGGTGGGGACCCAGGAAGAAGAAAGCTCAGGTGTTCTCTTCGCTAACGCAAGAGAGAGAACTATCCTGTAGAGCAGAGATAGGTGGTAGAGAGATGAGGGCTTTGGTGGACACAGGAGCATCTGTGTCATTGATGAGAGAGGAAACATACAGGCGGGTGAAATGGAAGAGAAGGTTACGGGAAGCGGACATAGAGATCACGCAAGCAGATGGGGCCCCCCCCTGGAGATAAAAGGGATGGTGAGGCTCCCGGTGAGGATTGGGAGGGTAAAAAGCACCCAAATTTTTTACGTAACCCCCGACCTGTGTACGGAGGCAATCTTGGGAGAAGATTGGCTCCGGAGCCAGAGGGCCCAGATAGAGTTTAATCCTACTGTGTTGGTGGTGAACGGCAGAGAGAACGCCATTGGGATGCCCACCAGAGGAAGAGATAACCATAGTGGTGGAGGAAGATGTAAAGTTACCTCCCTAGGACCGCAGTGTCGGGAAAGGGTAGGCTAATGTCAGAAAAAAAAAGGTACGGAGAGGACCTCTGCAGTTGGTCCCTGTAGAAGGAAAGGGCCTAGAAGATAACGAGGTAACCCTGAAACGGTAGTGGAGGCAGCCGAGTTGGTGCCCATTATGATGGTGAACCAGGCCCAAAAGACTATCAAGGTTAGGAGAGGGAGAAGATAGGGAGAGCGCTTCCCCTACGAACTCTGAATCGGGTGAGATTCGAGGAGGAACGAAGGAAGCTAGTAGAGCAAACAAAAGGAATCTTAGATGAGGATATATTAGCACCGGATGAATTTAGAACCAGAGGGGGGGGTCTGTTAAGGAACAATCGAGATGTGGTGGCCCAGTCAGACAAGGAGCTGGGTCAGACCCACACAGTCGAAATGAAAATCGACACCGGAGACCACCCCCTGTGAAATTAAAACCCTACCGAACACCTATACATAAAAAGACCCCTTGTAGAAGAGGCAGTAGAGGAAATGTTGGAAGCTGGGATGATCGAAAGATCGATCTCTCCTTGGAGCTTCAATAGTAATAGTAGGTAAGAAAGATGGCAGCCACCGTTTCTGTGTAGATTTTAGAAGGCTGAATTCTGTATCAGAAGCCGTTGGCGGTGCCATTGCCATTGATAGACGACATTTTGGCATTATTAGGGAAGGCAAAGTACTTCTCTACGTTGGACTTGAGGTCCGGTATTGGCAGGTAGCCCTGGATGAGGCTGACAAGGAGAAGGCCGCATTCGCGTGTCACCTGGGACTGTTTCAGTTCAGAGTGATGCCATTCGGTTTAGCTAATGCCCCGGGAGTCTTCCAACAGCTAATGTCAATAGTGTTAGGAGGATACGAGAGCTTTGCCATGGCGTATTTGGACGATATCTTGATATTTTCGGAGACAGTGGAACAAACTTTTTTTTCATTTAGGACAGGTGTTGGGAAGGTTGAGGGAAACACGGATTAAAATTGAAATTGTCAAAGTGTCAGTTTTCTGAGGGAAGAAACTAGGTATTTAGGCTTCGTCATAAACGGAGACGGTATTAAACCCGACATGGATAAGGTAAAGGTCATAAGGGAAAATGCCAGAGCCTAAGACAGTGAGGCAGGTAAGAGGTTTTATGGGAGCTATAGGCTACTACCGGCGCTTCGTCCCGGCATTTTCAAGAATTGCCATACCGCTAGTGGCCCTGACGAAGAAATACGCTAGGTTCAAGTGGACAGAGGACTGTCAACGAGCATTTGATTCGCTAAAGGAACAGTTGACAACCGTTCCACTGCTGACGTATCCAGACCTCAGCAAGCCCATGATATTATACACGGATGCCAGTGAGCAGTGTGCAAGGGGCAGTCCTTACCCAGCCGTGTCCTGATAAGGAAGGACCAGTGCCAGGCATACCAGAGGAAGTACCGATATGCTTCCTCTCCCATAAGCTCTCAGAGACACAACAGAGGTGGCCAGTAATAGAGAGGGAAGCATATGCTATCATGTATGCTCTCCAAAAACTGGACTACTATTTAAATGGTGCGGTCTTCACTATAAAGACAGACCACAAGCCTCTGCAGTACCTATTGCAGGCAGAGTGGACAAATAATAAGAAAAATTCAACAGTGGGCACTTAAGTTAAGTGGCTACCACTGTAAGATAGAGTATTTGGCAGGAAAGGAAAACACGTGCGCAGATTTACTCTCAAGAATACCGAAACAACTGGAAGAAAGATCTGTAAGGGTAGAACAGGGAGTAGATGATAAAGCCTATAGAATAGGAGTAATTAACTCTAATAAGCTAAAAAGATCGCCCTATATTAGAATCGGACGAAGAAAGGGACCCAGATAATAACCGATCCTTACTGGACAGAAGGAATTGAGAAGGAGCAAGCAGACAGTGAAATAGCTGCTCTGAGAGAGAAGGTGAAGTCAGGAGAGACCACCAAGTATGCCATAATAGAGGAAAGGCTGTATTATCTCTCAGGAAGGGATGAAGAAGTCAAACCCAAGTTGTATGTGCCCAAAAGTTTAAGACCAGAGATATTGGAACAGTGCCACGAAAGGTTGGGTCACATGGAATTGATAGGACATGTGATCTCATAGGAAGAAAGTACTATTGGCCCAAACTGTACGGAGAAGTCACTAACTATGTTCGAAGTTGTGTAGTGTGCCAGTCGCAGAGCAGAAGGCAGGAAATGGCACCCTTGGAGGAAACAGACGTACCAAACTTCCCTTCGAGAAAGTGAGTATGGATGTATCAGGACCATATGGGGAAACTGCACAAGGAAACAACTATATAGTGAGTTTGTCGATTGGCTAACAAATTGGCCTGAAGCATTTGCAGTACCAGACAAGAAGGCCAGAACTGTGGCCGGGTTGATAATAAGTGAAATCTTCCCTAGGTATGGTGCCCTGTGCAATTGGTAACAGATAATGGCACGGAGAATGTGAACAGCATCATGAGAGAAGTTTTGACAGGTTTGAATGTAGAGCACATAAAAACATCCCCATATCACCCCCAGGGAAATGCTAAAGTGGAAAGGTTTCATAGAACCTTGGGAGATGTATTGGCCAAGCTGGTCAGGGAGAACACTGGAAATTGGGACTTGTATTTGACGCAGGCTCTGGAGGCCGTGAGGTTTACGATAAACGAAACCTCCAGATTTTCTCCTTATTTTTTGTTGTTTGGCAGAGACGTGGTCCTGCCTGTAGATAACCTACTGAAGCCCCGAAGAAGGTATATGGGAGAAGATCATCATCAACTATTGCTGGGAACAGCAACATAAGATATTCGTACAGGCCAGAAGAAGAATAAAGAGGGCCCAGAAGAAAAGAAATGAGAGGGTGAATGCTGAAAGAAAGGTGGTAGAATTGAAGGTTGGAGACCTGTCTACTATAAAATCCACCAGAGAGAAGGGAAAGCTGGACCAGAGATGGGGAGCAGAGATGGGAGCCGTACTACCGGATAGTAGAGCAGACGGGCCCAGTATCATATGTAATATGGGATCAAGGGCAGGACGAGCGAGGAGAGTTCATGCCAACGATCTGAAGAGGGCTGAAATAGCTAACCTGAAAATGAGCGAGCTGGGGCCTAAGAAGACAAGGAAAAGGAAGGTAACTCTGGTTGAACCGGAAGGAATGGAGACGGAGGAAGACTCCGAAGAAGATGAGGAGATAGGTCGACTTGACCAGATAAACGAAGCAGTCCGAGGACAGAGTTGGAACCCTCAGCGGGGATTAGCGATGTTCAGTCGTCGACTGAATCAGTGCAGAGAAGACCCCGTGAGACCGCCATCACATCCCCATGTCCGAAGAAAAGGAAGAAAAGACGAAGAGGTCCAATCAAGCAGTCGAAGGCTCTAAAAGAGGCACCCTGAACAGGACGAAGGGCCCAGCGAGTGGGAGGAGGAGGATTGAATACCCCTTTCCAGCTTAGGGAAAGGATAAGGAACAGGAGAAGTTTAGACATAGAGTCGAGAGGTATTGAAGACATTCAAGGCGAAGACTCTAAACAGGAAGAAGAAGAATCAGGGGATGAAGAAGAGGACAAAAACCTCCTGGACGGGAGTTAAACACAGAAAGAAGGTTAGAGGTTGAACAGGAATCACCTCAGAAGATGAGATCAGGAGGGAGAAGAACCCCAAATCTCAGTAGAACAAAAGGGCTGTGCAGAATAGGAGCATTTAGTGTCGACAGATATGACACTGGCTCATCCAAAATCCTATTGGCTGACTATGGTAGATGTGAGTGGAGGGGTGGAGATGCGGGCTGCTCCTCACGAGGAATGGAAGATCATTGGCATTATTGATTGGCCACCAGTGGTGTCATGAAGTACGACCTTTAGAGTGGGCGCCACGCACACCTGACCGGACCATTCTGTCTGCTAGAGGTTAGTTAGGGAGGGAAGAGCCGAACTAAGAAAAAAGTTATGAAATGATTGAGTGATGAGTCGAGCGAGACTAAGTGATTGTGAAGAATAACAACAAGAGAATTTGTTACCTTTCAGGTACAAGGTGGAAGCAGACTACATAGCATTAAATTCGGGGAGAACGAAATTCATGTTGCTATCAGCTGAAGAAGCTAGAAAAGGTGTAGAGATGATACCCTGGGGACTTGTACCTCGTTGAGCCCTATCTATAAAACTGGTAACCGCAAACTGTGCATACTAGAATTGTTTGAAGGGAGGGGAGAAGGAATCAAAAGAATCTGCCAAGTGGGAGGTATTAACAAACTCGGCATTACCGCAAGCTATCAGTGTTTCTGACGGGTGTGGGCAGTAGCCACCCAGAAACATATCAGCCTGTCTAGGGGTATGGGGGAGAGTCCACAAGGACATTAAGAATAAGGCCACCGTTATCCCTGGTGACGCTACCATGGGATGTTCGGCGGTTGGGGTGTCCATCTCCTTGCCCCCTATTACCAGATGGAAGAAAGGTATGAAGAAAAAGATTCACCATAGAGATGATTGGTAGAGGCTTAGTCAATTGTACAGAATTATGGGAGCCGATAGTAAAGAGATTCTCTAATGTCACCTTAAATAAGATGCCAGTATTAATGAAGCCAATGAAAAGATCGATATGGATCACTTAAGGGATAAGTTAAGTGCGTTGGGAAACGAAGGGTAGCTTGGGAAGACGATGAGCAGATCGCGATAAGTTGGTCAATAGTAATGGGTACATTTCTAGTTATAGCCCTCGGGGGTGTAATAATATGGAAGATTAAAGAGTAAGAGAAGATTAGCGAACGACAGTCTAGTGAGCATGCAACAACTCGAGAGGGAGACGCTGAGCGGTGTTCCTCACTCAGACAGGACTGGCGAAGAAATTGCTGGAAGACCAATGGAGGAGGCTGGCGTGAGACCACCACGTGCGGCGGAAAACCTCCCACAGCAGAGAGGAAAACATTGACCAAGAAGAACAAACCCTAGTGAACACATCTGCACCTACAAACACACGCACACATTACCTTGTATGTAAAAACAAAAGAAAATGAAAAGAACATTTCATTGCATGTAGAACAAAAGAAAATGAAAAGAACATTTCATTGCATGTAGAACAGAAGAAAATGAAAAAAACATTTCATTGCATGTAGAACAGAAGAAAAATGAAAAGAACATTTCATTGCATGTAGAACAGAAGAAAATGAAAAGAACATTTCATTGCATGTAGAACAGAAGAAAATGAAAAAGAACATTACATTGCATGTAGAACAAAAAGAAAATGAAAAGAACATTTCATTGCATGTAGAACAGAAGAAAATGAAAAAGAACATTTCATTGCATGTAGAACAGAAGAAAATGAAAAGAACATTACATTGCCTGTAGAACAAAAAAAAAATGAAAAGAACATTTCATTGCATGTAGAACAAAAGAAAAATGAAAAGAACATTTCATTGCATGTAGAACAAAAAAGAAAATGGAAAGATTACCCTTGCATGTTAGAAAGTAGAATAGAATTGCATGAGACAAATGCATGGTGCATGTTAAATGATGTAATTGGGTTTAGGTGTCATTTACGGGTAAATGACAAATCGGTTAGAGGGAGGATTGTGGCACCTTGCATTATTAGAAATATTCCTAGAAATATGATTTAATTTTTTCTTACTCGGTTACTAAACAGGTTGTTAATTTTTTTTTTTAAACGGAAAATAACTGAGTTGAAAATAATTCACTAAGATTGTACCTGAACGATCCTAAGGGAAGAAGAAGGAAGGGGAAAGAGAGAGATCGAGAAATACAAAAAAAAAACGGTCATTAACAAAAACACGAGTCAGAAAGATATCTTAGCTAGCATGTTGACCGAATTTTTTTAAAGACAATTGGAAGAATAGAATTATAAATAATAAGAAGAAAGAAAGGGAAAAAAGACATGATATCAAAACGGGCCGCTTGATGGAAGCCAGATATCGGTCAGAGCACCTAGCCTACTTTTGCATGGAAAGACACCTTATCAATTTGGATAAAGAGAAATTTTGGGAACAATGAAACAATTTTTAATCAGAGAAAAAGTGTCTTTGGGTTGAGGGGAGTGACCGGTGGAACGATATACAGACCTGTTAAGAATTGGACACCCACGTTAATAAAGTAGAGACATTTCAATGTAGATAATTAAGATTTTCGACTATCAGGTAAAACAAAGAGGTAAAAAAGAGGGACAATTGCTTTTGGCTCACAGAGGGCGCCAAGAAGGCGGAAAAGATCCTTTCTAAAGTCAAGACTAATTAGCAGCGGGCTGTTTGACAAAGTCCAGGAGAGAAAGCCAAAAAGATTGTCATTTGCGTACGCAATGCAAGCAAGGCAAAATTGGATTTTGTTTTTTTAAACAAGAACGATGTAACCACGCCCGCAAACAGAGGGGGAGAGGATGTTCGATCAATAACAATTGGTCGAATACGATCACGTGACCTGCGGAAGAAAAAGGGAAAGAAATGCTCGATCAGGGAACGATTGGTTGAAAAGCGGTCACCTGACATACGAGAGACTAAGAGAGATGGATGTGCGCCGCCCCACCAAAGGTACTGCGAGGAAGTAGGGGCGAAAAACAATAGCGATAATGGAGAAGACAGAATTAATGCAGTTTTGGAATTATCGAGAAAACCCTGACGCCGACAGACCCACCCCAGTTTGTTGCGGCGTCAATATAAGCAGGACCCCAGTCGACAGAAATCAGTTGAGTTGGAGTTGCAGTTGAGAGTTGGACCGCGGGCAGGGATAGAGCCTGAACGCGGCCATCAGGCCCGATTCACTCGCCCCTTTGCGGGCAGAAGAACCCTCAGACAAGAAATCCTTCCAGCCCAAGTCGAAGACAGGAGAACTTCCAGCCCAAGTAGATGAAGAAGAAGATTGCTCGAAAGCCGCAAAGAAATTACAGCCAAGTCGAAGATAAGAAGAAGAGCTGCAGGCCAGACAGGCCGAAGAATTGCAGGCAGATAAGATGAAGAATTGCAGGCCAGACAGGCAGCAAGAGTTGTGGCAGAGTTACGGCAGAGTTACGGCAGAGTTCATCCCCGGACGGCAGCGAGAAAAGAACCCTCAGACAAGAAGAACTTCCAGCCCAAGCAGACGAAGAAGAAGAAATACAACTCAAGTCGGAGAGAAGAATCAACTGCGAATGATCGATAGAAATTAGCCCCAGTGTCGAACTGAACCACACTCCGACATACATACATGATTCTAGAAAGTAGGTAATTCGACATTTTTCTATTGTGTGATAGAAGCTTGGTGCCATAGTCCACAGAGCGGGTCGGGAATTGAGAACAATTTTTTTTTTTTTATGTAACGGACATTAAGATATAAAAGGTTGTTACCCTTTTTTATCAGCAAATTTTGTTT